>JAPYZA010005879.1:0-18816 GCA_030522685.1 Eupelmus azureus | reverse complement strand
TGATTTTGTGAATTTATTCATTGCATTCGAGGAATAGTTATAAATAAACATTACTTTTCTAAGCGTATAGAATCTTTTAAGTTCTAAACCAGCCGTTCTTCCGAACCGAAACAGTCCAAAATTCCGAAAAGTCCATTAATAAACATTCAACGAGCCGTCTAAAAATCGGAGCATTATACACTTGGAAACCCAATGAATCACCGATGAATCGTCCGGCCGGCAAATCCACAATTCACTGCATCACTTCCCAGCCAATCTTTTATCCAAACGCACATCCCCTACTACCAACCCTCCTCATTCTCACTCCAACCCTCCACCCTCCCCCTCCTTCCTGCCCAACCCTAACCTATAAATCCCCATTAAATCCACACCATACGCAGCTTCCTCTCGCAAAATCCAACCGGCGACTCGCGGATTAATCCGTACTCATACTTGAAAATCGCTCGGCAAAGACAAAAGGCCCGCAGCGCCGGCACACATAATCGCCCGTCGGAGCAGATAACGGCCCCGGCGACCAAGTCGCGGTCGCGCACGTATACATATATACATACATGTATAAAGAGAGACGGCCTCGGAGTGGCGCCTGTCGTGTGCGCGCGTGCGTGACGCCGCGGCGCATGTGTAATATAAAAGCCCCCGGCCTGCCTGTGTTTTGTAACGCGGCGCTTCGCGGCCCTATTGTCTCATTTTTTTCCTCTTTCCCCGCTAGCGCGCTCTGTTTATGCTGCGATTGATGCCAGAGCCGGCTGTCTGCTTTGATTTAATGTGCGAGGTGGGTGCCTTTGTGTACATGGTAGGGTGATGAGGGAGGGATGGTTGTTTGGTTGATGGTGCGGAAGCTTCTTAGAGTGATGGTTGGGTGTGAGAGGTGTTGGCTGGTTGGAAGGGTTATTTCTATAGGTTTATGGAGGGAGAGTTCGGATCGTACTGGTTTATTAAACGCGTTTCGTATTTTAATCTTTACGTTTACAATGACATCTTCGAATGAAATACAATTTCGCAAGCTGGGCTCAGAAATCATTGCATTATTCCAACACTATAAACCCATCTAAATTAATGAAAAAAAAAATCCCTAAACTAACAAATTCCAAACACCGCGCAGATCCAAAAATACACACCCGCGCATTAATCACCTCCCGCAATCACCTCTCGCAAATTTTACGATCCCCCCCAGAAACATGCCCGCACGCACCCGGAGCATACACACACCAAGACTAAAACGAACTCGCGGCAAGCGCGCGGTCCAAGTCGCGCGCGTCATTTGGCACGCGGAAGCGCATCAGCACGTCGCTCCTGGTATACTCTTCCGCTCTTTCAGCGCCCGGCTAATTCTTTTTGTCGCGCGCTGCATTTTCGGGGCGACTGCTCCTTTTGTTTTTTTGGCCGCCTGGTGTACATTGCGAGGAAGGCTGGCTCGTTCCGGCTCGTTGCGCGAGGATTGCGGCTTGGGTTATTCGTTCGACATTTTTTTTTCTTTGTGTGTGGGAAAGTTTGCGGGCAGGGTGTTTTTTATTTGCCGTGTCGCTCGGCTGTTGAGTTTGATTGATTTGTTGCGGAGTTGGGTTTGGGTGGTTTTTTTGGTTTGGTTTGGTGGAAAGGTTTATTTTGGGGGAGTGGTGTTTTGTTGGAGTGAGGTGTTGTTGGGAGATGGGATGTGTTTGGTTAGAATACATCTGGAAGAGGTATCTTTGGGAAAATTGTAGTACTGGTCAGTACAGATTCTACGGATGAAACATTTTAAAAAATTACCATATTTTGTAGGAAAGTTTAATAGACTGTGTGGTAAATAAGACACATTATAAATTCTTGTATACTTGTAGTAAAATTTACCTATAAAATATAGTAATTTTTTGGATATTTGCAGTCTGTGGCAGTTAACTGACCAGCATTGTAATTTTTTCAAAAATTCTTCTCTCAATCTACCAAAGTATACACCGCGTCAAAAAACAACAAACAACTTTGAAGATACGAAGGAGAATGCCGGAATCGATGATTATTTTTAAGTCCTTATCAATACACAAACAGCAAGATAAATAATTCACGAGCCGTTCAGGCTGCACTTGTACTGAAAGATAAAAAGCTGAACCTTGAACCAAAATAGACGCTAAGCTGGTGTAACTTTCTTTCCAAACGAATCATCCTAAATACATAGTCGATTCAAAAAATAATTCTTTTAATAAAATACAGCAATTAAAACATTCCCCACATTCCACCACACACTATGACAAAACCATAAACAAAACCAACAATAAAAAACCTAATTAAACCCGTCACACCAATCCTATACCTTACCAAAAACCACTCTCTCCTCCACCACCCACCATTTTTCCACCATCCCAGCTCCCTCAACAATATNNNGCGATCGCCCATCGAAAATCCACATTCCCAGCTCCGATTACGAAAAAGAAACCGGCTCTCCGGGAAAGCCGACTCGAGAAATAAGGAGCACACACACGCTCGGCCCTTGACACTATATACCTTCTCCCATGTATACACATTCGGCTGCAGCCGCGGGGCAGAAACGCCGCGCGCGTAAATTTACGAGCTCTCTCCCGCTCGTGTATATAGCCTCTCTACGGACGGCGATTATATGCTAATTCCAAGCGAGAGGGACTCTCGATCGCTGGATTGCGAAACGTTACGTTGGCGCTTTCAATTATGAGCAAGGGCAGCTTTCCGTGCGCGAGCGAGCTGCTTTTATTTTCCGCGGCAGCTCGATCAGCTGATTTATGGGACAGGATTGTTTGACGATGCGCTGCGGATGCTTTTTGGGCGAGACTCGAATATGTGGAGTCGATAAGCTCGAGTGCGGGTTTACCGACGAAGGTCGCGATGTACTTCCTTATCGGTGACGTTTTGTGCCGCGTTTTTTTGAATTTTATAACGTGTTAATACTTTGTCTTTTGCTTGAAAAAAAGCGTCCTCATTGAAGCTATACAATTACCTCTCAGCGCACATACACACTCTCAAGCGACCGATTGCCGCGAGCTCTTGCGCAATCGGAAAATCGCTCTCATTAATCGGCGGCACGTTCCATAAATACACACGCACCTTAATGCAAAAAATATTTCGAGCCCGCCTATATAGCCTCCGCGCTCGGCCATTATCATAAACAGTCAATTAAAATGTTTCCAGGCCCGAGTGCGCCTTCGCGGACGAAAAAAAAAAGTCGACGCATATACATACAACGATCGTCGCGCGTCGGCGGAAATGCAGCGCGAGTGTCAATACCGCCGGTGATTTACGGCGCGGCGCTCGATTTAATAAGGCGCGAGCTCGCATTTATTGTCGGCGCGTTCAGTTTTCCGTTCGAATAGTGCCGGAGAGTCTTGCTCTTTCCGGCGAGACCAGCGCCCGATTGCGACGATTGAGTAATGGGATCGTTTTGCATAGGGGAAGGGGGGGGGGGCGGCTTGTTAGATGAAAATGCCGCAGATAAGCCGGGGTTTAGATTGGCTTTTAATTGGAGGAAACGGCCCTGGAGGTGTGCTCCGGCGCTTTAGTTTCGAGCGCTCGTTAACTATTTTAATGCAGTCTCTTTATTAATAACAAAATAGTTACCCCGCAAAGAAGTTTACTTTATTTAAAAATACTCGGCGGTACTCACCTCGATCATTACACAAATCAGAACGAAAAGCCTTTGCGAAACGCTTCAGCTGGCTGCCGAAAAAAAAACCCGTCACTCCGGCCTTGCCGCGGCCACAATTACAACGAAACCGAGGCATTTTTCTCCCATAATAATCGCGCGCTCCAGCTGAATGCACTCCCTTGCGACTATATATCTCGTTAGCGCGCTGGCGCTGCGCTACTTATCTCAGCTGAGGCCGTTAATTGGGCGGCCGGTTAATTCCGGAGCGTGTTACTGTGCGCCGTCTCCCGGGGGCTCTGGCCGAGATGCGCCTTTTTATCGCTCGATTGTCGGCCTTCGATTGGTTTTCTTCGTGGCTTTTTTTTCTTCTTCGACTTGGGTGTAGATGCGAGGCTGGATGGTGTTGGCTGGATGATGCGGTTAGTGGCCTTTTTCAGATGTGGGTTTTTTTACATGTGTCGTGTGGGCTTTTTGTGTGTAATGATGGTAATCTAGGGGATGTTGGGTACTTTTTGAGTAGGGGATACTTGTTTTCGTGGAAGTTTGATAATGTTGGAAACGTGGTGTAATGATGACTATTCGAGCTAAAAATAATTCTATCGTGGTCGTGTGCAATTCACAAACGTGTATTTTAGTTACGCAAAAACTTGTGTGAAATCTTTTTATTCTAACTTAATCGCATTTCTAAATATAAACTTCTACTATCGGGCAACGAGAATTCTAGCGACAATTTTAGCTGAAGAGTCTAATGAAGTCATTACTAATTTCAAAAGATTTTGAAAAAATGTACAAATTATTTTAATTACTTAAGCTTACAATTTTGATCAACCCTTTAGGCACATGAGATTTAAGTTTTCAATCTGTTTTAGTAATTATTTTCATGTTAAAATTTTTTAAATTAGTAAAAATATAATTTTCTATCCTTAAACTTCACATTGACGAAGAAACAAAAATACGAATCAATCAAAACACAAACAAATATATAAATTAATCAAAATTTCCTTTCAACTACAAATTCGTACAATTTCAATCATCCCAAACAATCTATCCCAATCCCATCACATTAACGTCCCGATACCAATTTCTCGCTTCCACAGAAACAGCCTCCCCAATAAAAGCCATTCTCACCGCGCGTCTCCAACCACCGAACAACTCTCGCTTTCTCATCCCAGCGCAAATTTCGCAATTCCGTCAACGCACGAGACGAGGCAATAAAAAAGCCAACCGCGCCACGCGAAAGATAACTCGTCCAGCATACACACACACGCTTAGACTCTCGCAAAACAAACGGTCAGCTCGAAGCCTTATCGGAGAGCCGACGGCGGCGCGCAATTATGCAAGACATAAATTTCGGGCCGAGACACACACACACAACCAGGCGCGAAAAAGGAAAATCGCAATCTCCCGAAAAGAGAGAAAAAACCAGCAGATAAGATCTGCGGGTGCTGACTACGGCGCCCGAGCCGCGTAGCTATCCGCTGGAATAATAATACGATAGTTCCCGAGCTTTTAGCTGCGGTCTTATTGGCGTTCGATTAAGAGGCTCTCAAGGCGAGCCGTCAACTTTCGACGCGCTCGAGGATACGGACAAACACATTCTCGGGACGAGTGAAACAAAAGCGCGAGAGAGAGAGGGGAAAGAGGTCGTGGCTTTGGCAAGTGCGTGCCGTACAGGCAAATCCACTTTAAGCCGAGGATCGAGCTGCAGGCATGCGTTTACGCTTGTTAGTTTGCATTTGGTAATGACGAATCGTCTGCGTGACGGATGTATACGTGCGGTTTAACGATCATGATTTTTCTCGTGTGGGTACTTCTTTAGGTTTCGTCCGAGTTTAATATTTGTTGCTGAGAAATTGATAAAAAGTTATTATAGTAAAATTGCAACGTCACACCTCCTCTTAGAATCTACACAACACAGACTCTCACGCCGCGTGCATCAGAGCAAATACAAGCCCCGACACCGAGTGCCTCCTGTCTTATTAAACCAGCGATTCTCCACTCGCACACCCGTCCACTCAAACAAAACCACCTCATAACCCTTTTATCCTCGGCACCATAACGCACACGTATATACCTCCGCGCATTCGCGCCGGCTTCCATCACCTCCGCTATATAGTAGAACGAGAATTTCATGACCACAGGCGGCTCTTGACGCGCCGTGTGTGCATCGCGCACTCGTCAAATTTGCCATTTACAGCTGGTGCGTTTCACTGCGAGGTTACATCGATGCCCCGGAGGGATATACATGCCTGGGCGATTTATCGAGCCGGGTTTGTTTGCGTCTAGCAGCGACGGTTAACTAATGTCGCGCTGCGCGTAATTATTGGGAATGACATTCCTAAGCGCCGAGAGCCTCGCGAGAGCCGGGGTATATAAGGTGATTTACGCGCGGGCAAGAGGCTCTCGGAGAAGATAAAAATTTATGGGTAATTAAAAGTGATGGCGAGTTTTCTTTTGATAGATTTACGCAAGCTTGTTTATATATACGTTTGGATAAATAGCCAAGAGCTTATTGGTTTCGGAAAATTCATTATTTAGATGATTTTTCACGGATTGATCAGCGATCAATTGAAGAGAGGCACATCGATCGAGCGCCGCATGAAAAATTCAAAGTGGATACATAACTGTTTACATTGACCGAGCGAGAGAGACAAGCCAGCCGCTTACCGATCGCCAGCCGCGCAGCGATTGACACGCGCGACTTGTCTGCATTGAGCATTTGCTATTCGTCATTGAGGATCGATCGCGGAGACTTTTCTAAATGCCCGCGATCGTCGAGCTCCTCTCCCCCTTCTCCGTCCCTTTGTTCATCTCCTGCCTTCTCTTTTTCTCTTTCTCCGTACTCTTCCCTTCTCTCCGTCATTCTTTCCTCCGGTTCCGAGAAAAATCGGTAATCTATTGGCCGAGCTAGACCAGTCGAGTCCCTTCATCGAATTATTTTAATTTACGTCTGCCCATTGTTCCCGGTACTCTCTGGCTTTGAAAAAGCCTTTCTGCAAACATTCAAATCAACTTTTTCGCCTCCCCGCTTAATTAACCACCCATCCGTGACATTCAGCACAAAAAGACAAACTCAGACCTCGCTCAATCAAAGCCCGTATCTATCCCCCCCTTAATCCGCAATCTTAATCCGCGAGTCGGCTCCTTGATAAGCGGCCGATATGCAGCGCAGAGCACACGAATGTAAATTCAAAATATATTTCGTATGCGATATGACACGGCGCGAGCGCTCATGCAGCCCGCGTCCCTATACGTACGCGCATGCGCATCCCGCGCATTGAATCCGAATGAAGGCCCCGCTTGCGCTTTTATCTTGCTTGTTTTCTCGCCGATTCTCTCGCTTTTTTCTCTCCTCCCTTTCCCGAGTGTATATGCGCGCGCCGAGAAATCTAATTAGTCTGCGCGCGGCCGCTGGATTTATATGAAACGCGGAGATCGAGACGCGCGCTGGATACGGATATGGCGTTTGCGTGGATGTGTGTGTGTGTGTATGAGTAAGCGAGGGATTAACGTTTGAGATGAAGCTATGCGGTGGTCTGGGGCTCGGTGTGAGGCCAGTGACACGTGAAATGTTTTACTTTAAGGGGGATGTGTTTTATTTTCGGGATATTTAATTTGTATCGTGTTTAGATAGTTTTGTTAATGCTATCGAAAGCGATTACGCAAGGTAAAAATGTACAAGCCGCGTTTATGTATCTATGAAAATAAAACTGGAACGAAATTTTCTCATTAACCGCTAATGAGATCCGATACGAATCCGGCGTCGCGGCCAGCTTCATAACTAACAATTCTCCGAGAAAAGAACTCGGCTTTCAATTAACTTCGCGTTTCATAACCGTAACACGCGCGCACACACATAATCACGCATAAATAATCAGCCGAGATAATCAGTATTCACTTTTGCCGGGGAGGCGCATATAATCAGCGTCCCGCGGCGTCATTAAAACGCCGGCTATTACTCCAGCTAGCCGCGCAAAAATATCACGTCGATTTCTTAATTAAGCCCGCGTTTCCACCTGCTTTTTTCTCTCTCCGCGCTCGCAAAAAACGCGAAAATCCCGGGAAGTCGCGCTGAGAAAAAAAAGAGGAGGCGAGTACAGCTGCTGGAAAAAATGTCCGCGATCGTCGAAACGGTCAATTACGCGGCGCGGCGAGCTAGCGTTAATTGCAACGCTGAGCCTGATAATTCGAGAAGCGAACGCACGCACGTCTTGGTGGTTTTGCGGTCTGTGTGTGTGTGTAGCCGCGAGCTCGTGCGTTCTTTTAGTGTGAGTTTCAAGTAAGGATCGGATTGAATGATTGGGTAATTCTGTCGGCTCGGTGCGCTGGGTGAGGAGTGTTTTTGCTAAATATTTTGATAGAGGATGGAGATTGATGAGGTTGGAGTTTTCGTGGGAGTATGTTGGTTTGGGATTTTTGGGTTAAATATAGAATTTTGAATTAAGACAGCTGCGTTTTTGCTAGACGTTGTTTTCTTATAGTTAGTTAATTGTATGTTGGAAAGTTAGGAGTGTTTAATCGTTGGTATTTTTATCGTTGTCAAGTCACGTCTTTGACGGAAATAGAATTTCACATTTGAATAATCATAATAAAATAAAGGCATTGTAATGTTAAGTATTCATTTTAATTAAGAGACAATTTCAGTGACAGCTTTCCAAGTCTACAACCTTATGAATGTATAATAACAACGCTGGCTTTCTTCGACGAAAGGTTTCCATGTTTTATGCTAATTTTAAACCACTGAAGTAACAGACGAACTTGAAAGCCCCGTGTACCAACGCTCGCGACAATGCATTTCGTAATTGAAAATATTTAATGTTAAACTTTTACATCGGTGAGTCATTCAAATATTTAAAATTTAAAAAAACGAATTGAATAAAGAAATGACAATTTTCATTGAACTCCACGAACGACCGTTGAAAAATAAAACTGTTACGCAACTTAACGAAGCATGCGAAAAGTAAACAGTTTAACCTATCGCACAAAAAGCTTTTTCTCCGACGTGAAATTGTCCGGAGCGCAAAGTCCTTCCATTAAATTATAAATACAGTCTTCGCAATGTGCATTTCGTGTAATTAAACGCGGCACAAGCATTTTCCACTTCTCGGCTATATGTATCCAGATCAAGATCTTAAGACAATTAAGTCGGAATCTCGACGAGAATCGGAATCACGTAGCTTCCGGGATCGAATTACGCGCTATGCAGCGTCGAGAGATTGACGATCTTCACGATTATTAATTTCGTTGTTTTTTCCTTTGAGCGTTGTTAATTCCACCTTAACGACTTTCAGCTGCAAAGGATAAAGCGGATGAATATAAGGGACTGTTTGTTTGTAATATTTCTTATTGTTACGAAATTGAAGAATAATGTAATGTGAATTAAGTAAGAAAAGTATCTAAGATAGATTTTACTAACAATTGGCACAATTCAAATCAAATATTTCAATCTCTAACACTCCCCCGTAAAAATAAAATCCAATATTCCTCTCATTTTATCACCCTCTCCGACAATCAAGCCTTCAACCTCAATTAAAACGAAGCATAAAACCAATCGCCCGAGCCGCAGTAAAATATCTCACAGCTCCCATCGCCCAAACAATAACCGCGATCGATCATTTTTCCCACAATTAAACACCGCATTGTTCCAATCACAACAAAACTTAAAAAACAAAGAAAAGAAAACCTCGCAAATCCCAGCCATACACACACACACACACCTCAACCCAGCTATCCACGCTCAATAATCGCTCCGTTAATTTACATCGGCTTTATCACTCACCGCGCATATAAACCTTCGGCGCTCCTCGGCGCGTATCGAATCGCCGCCGCTGAGCTAACGGTCCCGACCTTTTCGCGATTGTTCGCCACGATGACTTTTCGATCGTTACGTAAAATCTCGCTTTTTGCCTCCCCTCGCGGCTAGATAACGCGGCCGCATTGAAATGTTTTCCCCGGTGGCCGTGGAGGGAAAAATAAATCGAGTGTTTTATTGCTCATGTATGGATAGAGGAGAGGCTTTCTGTGTACGCGCTGTGTTACGCTGGTTTTATTACGCTGTTTTTAATGCCGCTGGGAGATATTGTGAGACGGGCGAGAGATGGATATCGTAGAGGTGGGGAACGTAAGGAGAATGCTTGCTGTGATTCTGAAATGTTTGAGGTGTGTACTTGTATACTTGCTGGGATTACACCGCGCGGTGGTAAAATACGTTTTACTTTAATGCGGCACGGCTCACTCGTTTATCCAAACGTCGGGTTTAAAAATCACTCTAACCTCTCAATCGCATCAAAGCATCGAACAATCAAAAACTCTCACGAATAAATAATACTCGGTGCAGTAGCTCTCGCGTACACACATGAGCTAGTAGGCACGCGTGGCGCCTATAAATATATAAGCCAGCCGCGAAGTTCGTCCACGGATAAGCTCGCTCTCCAATGCCGCGCGATTTCAAGGAGATGCCACTCTTCGCTCTTTCTCTCTCTCTCTGTGTGCATGCTATAAATAAATAAAGATCGCCGAGAGCTGCTAGAGCGGCCAGTCAAGAGCGAGTCTACACTTCGCGCCTCCATTCAAGCGACGTCTTATTCATCTGTGAAATTTGTGGACGCTGTTGTTGGCATATATGTGGATTTGGAGATTTGAGGATGGTTGCGGCGGGGTGGGGGTAATTAATTGGGTTTGATGATGGATGTTGATGGTGCGGTGGGTTGTGTTTTGATGGGTGGTTGAGTGTGATAATGTGGTGATGGATTTGAGTGAAGATTTATTTATGTTAAAATGAATGCCTATTTAAAACTTGTGTACTATCATTTTTTTACTTAAGTAGCTTAAAAACTTAGTTTATTTGCAATTGAATAATCGATGCTATCAGTCAACAGTAATTGTATTAATTCTTACGATCAACACTAATCTTAAAATACCGTCCAAGTAAAAAAATCGGCATAAAACCCAGCCGATCTCGCAACCTCTCGCACAAGAAACGAGCTATATTAAGAATTTCACAAACTCGATCGTTTTCACCCAGCTCCACTAACGCTGCCGGCAAAAAATCCCGATAAAGCGCGATTAAACATTGTCCCCAAAGCTCTCGACACGCGTTTATACGAAAAAAACACTCGGACCGCAGAGAAAAAAAAGCCGCTTGCGCGTGAAAGATCGAGATTTATTTTCGGACATTATGTCACTATGGCGCACGAGCTAAGTGTTTATGTATCGCTCGCGGCGAGCTGGAAAAAAACGATCGCGCCGAATTTAATGCATTTAATGCGATTTCCAAATGGATTTATAGTCAAGCTCTCGCGGCGTAATTCTCCTTTTGCCGGAGCGCGAAATCGGCTCCGATACTTTAAAGTGCGATTTCAGCAGCGCGAGAGCAAAAAGGCCGAGGGAAATTTATTTTAAATCGCGTATACGCGAGAGCGCGCGAAGATTTATCGCTTTCGTCGGGCTCTTATTTTAATTAATTTCGCGAGGAATTTCGTATATCTTAATTGATTTTTGCACTTGGCCGAGCCCGATAGTTTTTGATAAACGGCCAATTAGCCAATAAAAGCCGGGGGATTAAGTAGGGAGTAATCGATCTAATTATGATTCAATAATTAGATCGTAGATTAGAGTAATCTTAATTACTAGTAAAACATTTAATGAATTCACGCGATACATCGAATATCAAAAGTAACAATTTCTATTATTTTCTGTTTCAGGTGAGTACTTTGCTGAAAACCCCACTCCCAGTACCAACTATCACAACCGTGAGTACCAGCAAATCTACCAAAAAAACAGCAACCGAGCAATTAAAGTAACTATACCCAAACCAGACCACAACACCGCTTGGCAAGCTCAATTCCCCCCAATAAAACAAAACGCCCGTCTAAAAATAACCCTGCAGCTTGCAATTCCACCGTCCCTAAGCATATAGCGCCTCGCGCTACAACTTATATCTATATACATACACATACGCAAAAACAGAAATCCAAAAGCTCGGCCCGCGCGAGCGAAGCCATTACGCGTGCAGCAACCTTGCGCGCTGATCCTCCTCGCGTACGTAATCCCCTTCTCTCTCTCGTGCATTGCGAAAGGGCGGAGAGAGGAGCCGCATAAAGCGAGAGATCAGAAGCGAACGCGCGGCCCTCGTTAATTATGCGATATATCGCTCTTTCTCTGCGTTATACGTATGAGAGCGCGTATGGATAAATGTCGAAGCGAGAGTCTAGGTATAAGCTCTAGGCTGGCTTTTTTGTTTTACGGAAAGATGGTTGAGGGGAGCACCTTTGTTTATGTGGCTAGGAGGTCGGCTTGTTGAAGTGGACGGTGAGAGATCGGTTGAGGAGATGTGGAGAGGAGAGTGATGACGTGGATGGTTTTTGTGTAGTGATTTGTAAATATGAGCAAGGAATAGTTGGACGTTATTTATTTGAAGATGCAAGCTGATAGGTTTAAGATTGTTAACGTCAATTTAATAACGACGTGACTCTCCCGTCCCGGACGTTTTAATCCGGCCATTAAGCAAAAACAAACGAACGGACGTTAATGCAGGCTCCCCACCGCGGCGTCTCATAATCGCTTGAATTTCAATTTTATCTCATCTCCGCCTAGCTCGCAAAAAGCAAAGCCCAACTCACCCGATCCTCAACCAAAAAAAAAAGAACCCGCTAAATTAAAGAGACAAGTTAAAACGATTAGCTCTCTCACGCGCACTTGGCGCAACCGCAAAAATCCACACTCCTCCTTTTACCAAAGCCTAGAAACGCACGCGCGAGTTTCGCCGATACGCTTTCATTTATTTTCACGCTTTTCCCCTGCATATCTGCATTTTATATACAAAACGCGATCTTGAAATTCCAGGCAGCGCCGATTCGTTCTCACGCGTCACGCTTTTATATACGGAAGTTTTTCGAGTGTGTATAGATACTCGCCTGGAATGCGCGAGACTATCTCGGGTGTTATGCTTTTGCCGGACTGGATGGATATATAGATATAGGATGTATATCGGCTGCGCGAGCTTCGCAACGATTAATCTAGAGAAGCATCTCGCGTGATCTTTGGAGGGGAGGGTTATCGAGTTACGGATTTATCTGGATCGGTTGCGATTTTTTATATACCCCGCATTTTTGCGGACGTATCTAACGGGCCGGGAAATTGTTCTGGTATGTACGCTTGGAATATACACGTGCGTATATACCTGGCGTTTGAAAAGCGAATCGTTCGAAAATCTCTCTTTTTCTAAAAAAAACTTAATACCCGCAACGCACGTACGAGATCCGAACAATAAATCCGCGATCTAATACAGCGCGCGCTCCGGTTAATCTCTCAGCTACATCACCACACCCTCTCCTACTGCAACGAAAACGCAAAAACTATCCGTCCACGATAACTAGAGACATAAACCACCTACAAAAGCGCCAGCTCGGCAACATCCGCGTGCGTCTATATCTCAGCCGCTCGACTTTGGCCTGATAATCGCCTATCTCCCCGCGGGCACATATATATACATATACGTGTTCCCATTATTTTGTCACCTCGGATCAGGGCTGGAACAGACACGCGCCGGACTTTCTCTTTTGCGATAGACGAAGCCACGCGCGAGAGGCTATGTGTCTGTGTGTATACGCGCGAAATCCAGTTCCGATACTAATCTAATCGTTGGACGCTGCGTGGATGTGAGGTTAGAGAAATGTTAGATGGTCTTTTTTTCGAGGGCTTTGATTTAATGGACGGTTTTTGTGTGTTTCGGCGGGGATTTTTTTGGATTTTTGCGCGCGCTGATACGGAGTTGATTAGTTTAATTACACTTTTCGCGCGTGTTTCCGATAAGCCGGCTAAGTAGATTTCTAAATTTATGGCTTTTTTGTTTCTAGTCCGCTCGGGATGTGTTTATGCAACGGCTGAGCATAGAGAAAAACAAATATGCTCATTAAGCGATATTTTTACAAATTCATAATCCAACATCTTGACGCCTAAGCAAGCCTAATCCTTGAAATACGACTTTCTACCGCTCGGCTCCCGAAGGGCATTAAGCGCGTAATTAACTTTTAATAAGCTTACTAGTTTATACGTTTAACTGCTCGGCTCTCTCGGCGAAACGCAAAAATGACGGATTTACGTAATGAGAAAATATTTCCAACGGCATCGCTCATCGCTAATAAGCCTTAAAGACCCGCGAGGGAAAACGTCTCTGTACGCATAAAGAGCTTAGATATCAGAGGCATTCGTTTAGCTCATTTTCCGCTCGGCAATGTCGACTTTAAATCGTGCTCTGTCAAAAGATCGTCGTGCTTTGAGTGCGTATATATTCGAGCGCGGTGTGTATACTTGACTTGTTGTGAAGCGGTCGAGGCTCTTGAAACTGACTGGAGTGTGCACTTTTGAGTGCTCGGATTTCTATTTTTGAATTCGATGTTATGGATGAAAAAAAAGGAGTAGCGGATCGCTTTGATTGGTCAGTATTTGATCGAATTCGCGATTTCGGCGCGTGATTTTGTAAACAGCAATCGATCATAGATGAAAGTTAAATAAAAGAAACTTTGACGGCTAAATTTATTTCGATCAATCGCATGCATAATAAGGAGAAACCTCGTAAATCAGAGCCGATCATCTACATTTTTTAGTCAGCTGATGATCGCGAATATATATCGATACGCGGAGCAGAGTGAAAATTCTTGATCAATTAATAAACATCGTGGAACTGTAAAAATCTAAGATACGAAATCCCGCTACGGCCGGTACTCACCAGAAGCAAAACAAAAAGCGAGCGCTTGACTGCACTCAGCATAATAATCGATCTAGCGGCACGCGCTTTGTTTTATCTGTATAAAATCGATCTATTTTTTCTTTCTCGTCTGTTGTTGCGACGTTGATATTGCATTATGGTAAAGATGATTAGAGATTTAATAATTTTTTTAACGAAATTGAAAACAACCATAGTGAATGGTTTTATTAATAAGAAATATAAATATAGTAGTATAAAGATTCTTTTTTGAACAATAAATCTTCTTTACTACTTAAATAAGTAAATTATATCCAAAACAAAAACAGACATATTTTTGTAATAATAAGGAAAACATATAACTTGGTATATAATTATTTAATTTTCACCTCTCTCAATTCCCTCTTTCACGAATCTAATCTAACAATAATCTTTGTCAGCGTCGTTCTTTGTTCTTATGAGAAAGGGGCCTTATTCAAATACGACTTAATTACCCGTTCATCGCTCGGCTTTGTCCTTGCCGTATTAACACACCATTATTACTTGCGAATATTAATAATTACCCGCTAAAAGATAAGACCCCACGATAATCAACGCTTATAATAACGTTTCACCGCGATGCGATAGTCACTCCCTTATCTCCCGTGAAAATCCGCTTTACGCGTCTTGTTTACTTTTGCATAGCATTAACCTAACAGCCTCCTATCTCAAACCGACAATTCACAATCTCCACTAATAACCCCCTCACCGTCGGCAGCCTATAATTTTTCCATCAGCCGTCCTAAAAAGCCCCGATTCCTATCTCCTCGCACAGCCAAACATCAGCACCGCAGCGATAAACCAACCAGCGCATCTCTTAAACCCACTTATCCCCACCCACAACTTCGCAATCTCACCGCGACGCGTTTACGAGCCCGCGTCACCTACATATATACACAGCGCGCTACCTGTTGCTCAGCTTTTCCGTATATACACATCCGCAAGCTCGCATGTTGGTTTTGCCCGCTCGTAAAGCCAGACGCGGCCCTCGGAAAATTACACAGGCCGGCCGATATTCGGCCCCTCTCCCTTTGTTTGCTCAGGCACACATCGGCGCTCGCGGAAAGGAGAACATAATTGGCCCGCTGGCCAATTACGCGGCCCTCTCGCTTTTCGGGCCCCCGCGCTGATTACAGGGACTCTGAGCGGCCCGCAAAGCCAATCTGCGAATTTGCCGGGGGGACGGGCTGCGTGATTTTTTGAAGGAGGTGGGGGCGACGGCGCAATTTTTGGATCGTTGAGGAAGAGAGCGTTTTAGGATGCGTTCCGTCTCGTGATATTCGATATGGATGAGTGGGGGGGAGCTTGAAATTCGATGAATTTGGGGGAGACGATACGGTTGGACGAGCTTTGAGGATGTTGGCGCGCGGGCGGCGCGGAGCGCTTTGTGATTACGGCGATGAGGGCGATCGGAGCGATTGAGTGGATGGAGAATTACAAGAGCGTGGGGTTGACAATTTGGAGGTTTAATTTGCTTGACGGAGCGGTTTAAATGATATTTTTTGTTGGTTAATCAATGTCTCTTTATTACGATGAAAAATAACGTGTTTTTTAGAGTATATAGAAAGACTCTCTTACCATTTTGTTTTAAAGAGGGCCAAAACTCGAACCAACGGATACTAACGACTCCCCAAAAACATCTCCCAAAACCACAAAAGAATTCCCGCAACCCTAGCCCGCTCCGCTTGCATAACAATCCACATCCTCGGACCTAAACACCCAGCTCCCCGGCGCAATTTCCACATTCCTCCGTCAGAAAACCCTAGAACCCTCCCCGGCACCCGGTCCCTAATAACATCGTGCCAAAAACGAACGAACTATATCCCCAGAGCGAGATCGCGCGCTAATTTCCCATAGCCGCAATTTCGGCAATTGCATATAATTGCCGAGGCGCGCGGCCGAGACGCGCTCGCCTTTTACTTTTCGCCGCGGCCTCCGCCGAAAAGTTAAGTAGGCCCTAATAACCGGTTATGCCGCGGCGGGCCCTCGTGCGCTTCGTTCATCCTTCTTGTCTAGGCGCGCCCGCGGCGAGTCCGCCCTTTTTTCTGGGGCCTGTATGTGTGTGTGTGTGTATGTACCTGTGCATTCCTGGGTCAGGAAGATGCCTGTGTGAGAAGTCTGGATTCGATTAATTAAATCTCCAGTACGCGAATTGATTTTTGTCGTCTGAGTAGGTATTGTCGTGGGCTTTGATTTGGATTGTTGTCCGAGTGGGATGTAGCTTTTTTTCGGGTAGCTGGATGTTCTCTTTTTCTGCGGTCGCTTTGTTTGCTTTTGGCGCGCTTGGAGGGCTACCTTTGTAGCTCGGATGGGCTATGTTAAATGGTGACGTGCTGAGATTTTTGGTGATGGTTAAGCGGCTTTCAGTTTGAATAATAGAGAGGTTATACCGAGGATTAGCAGTAGTTATATTCAAATTCACCTGTAATTAAGGAGCTGTACGGTAAAAACAATAAAAGAAACGGTTTTACATATCTCAACTACATACATTATAAGACAATTAAGAATCGCGCGGGCATCTGTAATAAAAAAAGTATTACACGCTATGACAACTCGTTTTCCAAACCGGAATCAACTAGCTCAAAGTCGCTCGTGAATTATTTCACAATTACAGCCGAGAAAAGCCTCGGCGATTGTTTTTCTACACTCGCGCCAAGATATGAAATGCAAAATTTATCATACCTTTTATATTTCGGTCAATTATCCACGGCTAAATCGTCGCCAGGCATTGAGCTACTTCGCCGGCTCTTAAATCAAGGCGATACATAAAAGCTTGCTCTCGAGTCCTAGAAAAAGTAGCTGAAAGAACGTATGCACCGAGCGTGACGCTAATTTCGCAATCCGCGCGGCCTGCATATAATATATATACGCGCGTACGACTGCCTTCTCGTGGATAATAATCCAGAGCTCATTAAATATGACGTTTCTTTGAGGCTTGCATTCATAAGAGAGCGCGCGAGGCTGTAACTCGCCTTGGAAATATCGCGATCGTTTATAAAACAATAATTGGGTCCGCTTTGGTTTTACCCACACGCAGAAAATACCTCGGGAGAGAGAAAAAGGCGAGGGTGTGCGAAAATTCAGCTAATATCGCTTGACGAGACAATGCGGCAATCCATCAATATACTAGCTGATAAATTCGCGGCGGTGGCCGGCTGATAGATAAACCATTGTTCCAAGCTAAAAAAGCTTTGGCTCGGAACAAAGTGTAATAAAAACCAACTCACACACGCGGTAAATTTGAAATTCCCGCGGAAATCCAATCACACGAACCGGCCCCCGCGCTATTTGAATATCAGCCCGGGCTTCTTTATTTTCCCGGCGCGTGCGTTTAATCCGAGCCTCTCGGCTCGTCGAGCTGAAAAAGTAGCGCGACGTCGAGAGAGAAAGATAAAGAAAGAGCAACAGCCGAAAGCGAGAGAGACGAAGAGCAGGACGCTGTATGCCTGCTGCATCTCGGGAGTCCCGAGAATGACTCGGTCGTTCTCTATATACTCTCATTTTCTCTCCCTCTGCTTCCTATACACGCTTTTCTCTTTTCTTTATTTTTCCATGCGACGCATCAGTGGCAGGTTTTCTGCGTTTTATTACATGCGCCGAGGCCCGGTCGTTCAATTTGGAATGGCCGCTATGCTGGTGAGGACCGCCACGGCGCTAAAAGTGTCGAGCGAAGTGCAAATGTCAATCAAGCGTGTAAAATTAAAATTTCTTAAATTGGACGATCGGCGTGTTTAGCTTGTTGCTTGAACGATATCGGCCAGAGCACCGGCTGACTCGTGTAACTCGGCAATTAGAGCATCTCTCGCTCGCGCTCAAAAATACCGACTCTCTACTACTACGGCCGAGAAAAAAGGACCCAGCTCGCCTCCCTATACATTATAATCACATTTTCAGCTCCCACTCTCTCTCTTTCTCCTTCTGTCCCTCTTCTTCTGCTGTAATGTCTACCTGCGCCCATCCTGCTAGCGAGCGCTCATATACACACGCGCGCGCGGACCCCGGAGGGACCCTCCCACTTCCCAGAAAAAGGAGAGCGCCGGGGCCCGAGTCTCTCTCTCTCTCTCTCTCTCTTTCGCTTTCTGTCCCTATTGTTCTTGCTAATTGCCACCCCGTATCTCCCAGGGCATCCTGACCCAGCGTAGAAAGAGAGAAAGAGAGAGAGAGAGAAGGGAGGTAAAAAAAAAGAGAAGCTTAATGGCTGGTTTCTCCTGTGTGCGCGCGCGCGCTTGCGTCTTCCTTCATTTTCTTCTTGCGCAGCGGCGTCTCGGAGCTAGTTACAGGACCGAGCAAATACTGCTGAGAGGTAGAGAGATGCTGCTGCGGGCGATATTCGCGAGAGCTTGAGAAAAAATCGCGGCGAGTTTGCGGCGAGGAGCGGCGGGGCTTTGGAGTTCCGTGGGGCCCTGAAAAAAAGGATGGAATTCGCCCGGAGATCGATTATTGGTTTAGCGAGTTCTTTGGGATTAGAGATTTTTTAGGCGGT
>JAPYZA010005878.1:0-12483 GCA_030522685.1 Eupelmus azureus | reverse complement strand
TGGAGGTGTGCGCGCGTAAAACACCTGAAAAAAAAAGAAGCGGAAGGAACGGCGCTCGCGCGCGCGACAGTTTAATGAGGCTCAGGCTCACAAAGCGCTCTCTGGGATTCAGGAAACGACGTGCCTGTTATTTTCCCTTTCTTACGACGCGCCTCGCGCTCGTGTATACGTATTCTCTTCCTGCATCTCGGAGTGTCGCCTACTTCGCGTGAGATGAGTTCGGGGCCAATTATTCATTGTGAGCGAGGAGACCTTTACTTTACACTTCTTTTGAGGAAGAGAAAAATGTGGTGAGTTAGCGCGCGAGATATTGGGATGAGCGTGAAGACGTTTGCGTGTGGTTGTGGAGGTAAGAGAGACGAGGTTTGAGGCGATCGTGTGACGTGGGTTTGAGAAACGTGAAAATTGAGTAAATTCGTTTAATTGAAATATTTGAGTGATGAAGATAGTTTGGTTTCTTGATTTGGTGTGTAAGAAATAAGGTTTAGAGTTATTTTAAAGTTCTAAACGTTTTTTTTTCTTAAAAAGCCATGTATTTTTTACATAACTGTAAATCCCAAAAAAAAATTCATTTTTTCTCACATGAATCAACCACGTGCAAAAAGTAAATAGATTTTGTTTGTTCACTAAGGAAGTATTGTGATTAAATTACGTTTGAGGAAGCCAAGTTCCAATGAATTAGCAACGGTTTCCAGTTATATATAACAAAATGAAAATTTTTATTTGACCAGTTCAATTCTGGTTCGGTTATACAAATATCTTGCTTATCCAAACTAGTTTTTAATTATGGCACCTTAAGCAGCCATAAAACATTCGGTAACAAGGATACACTATTAGACTATGTTTCTAACTTGATTTTCCTATAACTCCGAAACCGACCATGTACATTTTCCCGCGCTTAATTATTACTCCCAAAACAGTAATCGAACCGCTCTATCAAATCCACGCGTGCCTAATTTGAATTTTCCTTGACTCGTTTATGCTAATTCACGCATGTCTCGTACAAAGACCGAGAGAAGAGCAAAAAGAACCGACATCAGCATCGTTTTAAGAGCCTCGGACATTGTCAGCTCGAGCGTATCCTTATAATTAATGCAGAGCTGAGAAGATTGCACGTACATGTATCGCAGGTGTATTCGAAAATTAAGCAGGTAATTTTGTCAAAAGAAGAATATCCGTAGGAGTGGGAGAGGAACAAAGTGTAGAGACAGAGCGACCTTTACTTTCAAGGCTCCTCGATTTTTCTCGCCGGTATATACACCTTTCGTCCTTTTCGCGCGCTCGTTAATCCCGCGAACCTCGATGCCTCTCTCTCTCTCTCTCTCTCCGTCCCTTTTACTCTCTTTCGGTTCTTTTGAGCGGCTGCGACTGCTGCTCGATCTCCATTTTATTATCCTGTCACGGTGCCGCCGCCAACGACGTTCTATAAAATGAATTTTACTTTCTTTTTTACTGTCTTTTTGTTTGGTCTGGTGGACTAAGCGCGATGATTTTTGCACACTATTCTGAAAAGGCCGCATTGTTGGTTAAATGAGATGGTTGAGGTATTGTTAACTGCAAGGTTCAATAAATAATTCCGTGAATGAAGGATGCGGTTACTGTTTCATTTTTGAAAGCATGGAGACTGTTATTTTCGATAATATTATAAAGTCCAAGTGTTGTCTCAAAATTCAATATTCTATTTGATAAAAAACAAGGTGTTTCACTACAATTCCAAAAAGAACAATTGTCCTACTATCTCAATTAAACCAACGAAATCTAACAAACAAATATTAACAATCGGACAATTGCAATATTCCTCTCGATTCCAGTCACACAATTCCAAACCTCATTTCTACAGCCCAGCAAGCACACACACAAAGCCCCGGCCAGCATAATAACCGAATCAAAATCATTGCCTTCTCGCTCCTTCCATCCTCGCTCTTTCTCTTAACCTCCTCAATCTCTCCCCGCGTCATTGTTTAATTCTCAGCGCACAGCAACGACCAGCGCTTAGTCTCGTCTCTATCCCTCCTACGATAACCAACACTGCCACGTAGTCGTATCTTGCTCGCATCGATGGATGTGTATATATATGCCCTCGGCCGTTCGTTTCGTCGATCGTCCTTAAAGTCTCTTGCAGTCGCGTAATTGCCTACCGTCTTGCATTGCAAGTACCCGTGTACATATTTTATGAGTTGGTCATATTGTACCGCTCGAATTGTGCTTCGTCTCTTTCACGAGCGCAATGAAAATTTCATTCGAATGTGTTTAATATTAGGATTTTTAATGGTTTATATATTACGGTAAGCTGGAAGCCATTTAAATAAAATTACGAAAATAATTCCGTTTAGTTCTTACGCATTTGGTCGTTACTAAGAAACCGAGCGCGATTTATGGATCTTTAACTACACCCAGGTAGCGCAATGCACATTCAAAGCAATAGCAGTTACAAATTTTCGGTGAAATTGACCGTTCAAAGTATCAAAGAGATTTACAGGCCCATTTGTTAACTAGATCCATTAAAAGCCCATGATGCATTGTATATCCCAGCCGGTAAATTCAAAATGCATGTAGAGCAATGCATTTCGAATGCGCATTCGTCAAAACTAATAAATATTCATAATATTTAATAAACGTCAATCCCCGAGCCTTCGACCACCCATATACATCATTCGAATTAAAACAACACGCCCAACACTAATCCCGTTAAATTTCCACTTTCAGTTTCGGCCTCGCGCACTCAATTCACTCTATTCTTCTTTTCCAATTTCACAGGCAAATCCAGCGCCGCGTGAAATGACCCATATATGCATACCGCTATCTTACGCGCTTGCGGGGCAACGAAAATGGCGGAGCTCTCCACGACGACGACTCTCTTTGTCTCGACTTTTGCGCTCGCGCGCACCTCGCGAATGTATAAACGCGCGCGGCCACATTCACGCGTATGTATACGTACAAAGCGCAAAAAGCGAGTACAATGTACCCGCGTAATGCGCTGAAGAGAGCCGCGCGGAAATCCCGTGGGCCGATTTTCCGTCACACTGAGTTTGTGCGAGTGTGTATGTATGTGGGTAGACGCTTGTGTGTGTGTTTATGTAGGTATATGTGCGCGACGGCTGCGCCTAATTGCAGCGCTGCACGAGACTTTTACGCCTCATCCTCTTAGAGTTCGAGGTTTATGTGTGTGTGTGTTGGCTGTGGTTGGTTTTATGCATGCGCTGACCGAAAGGAAAATTGCTCAAGAGGAGCTGGTGCTCGTGAACTTGTATTTTTTTTTCTTTTTTAATGTGTTAAACAGTTATCTTTTGAAATGATGAACCGAGTTTTTTTGGTGAAATCGGATGGGTTTATTAATTTTTTGTTGTTACAGGCGGGGAATTTCGAAAATTACTTATGCATTGTCCGCTTGGTAGCGCTTTTTTAAGAATATTTTTTTATATTTGACTGCAAACGTGCGTATACTTATTTGGTCAGTGTGTATGACTTACAGCTGTTTAACATTCAGCAAACGTAAGTTGTAACCGGTTATGCGATTGGAACCTTCAATTTATTTCTTGCAGCGAGAAGTAATGAAGTCGAGTGTTTTGCAGGATATATTCATATTTTTTCGCAGGTTGTATACAAATATTCAAATTTAGTCATTTATTTTATAAAATTGAACTGGATGTTGTAGATAAATATAAAAACTGTGATATGAAATATTTATGTTTGCGTTAAATAAATAGTAATTTTTGTGACAAGTACTTAAAGTTTAACAGAGGCGGTCACGCGAATATATTTAAAATTAAATTACGCACGTGTCACTAATGTTACTTTTCATTATATGTACATACATGAAGTGAGCAAATACAAACAAAAACGTTAGCCAATTATTGATTGAATTTTTGTAATTATTTATAGACTATATTTAGAACATAGTCTAAACTAAACTAATTTGTACCATTAGGCTTAATCGAAATTCTACTGGAATGAATATTTACAATTAATATTTATATTATTTATTTCCTTTATTTCCGAGGTTATTCGAAAGAATATGTAATAAAAAAGAACCGAGAAAAATTCAGGCCATAAATCTTTATTTATTTCACCGGAACTGAAAACTCAGAGGTTTGGCAGTTGATTCTTTGGTTTTGATAAATGCGCAGATTCAGCAGTATCTGACCTGTTTTTAAATATGATGCAAAGCATTTTGACGTAGTTTCATGAAAAATGCATTTTCCCGGGTAACAAGCTAAACCAGTATTCGCCATTCTACAAATATGTATCGATAAAATATTAAAAACGAGAAAAACAGCCCAGCAACAACTAAAAGCAGAAAAATTCGCGAAAAATAAACTTCACTCCCAAGCATTATTTCAAACGAATAAACATTATTCACGTCATCCGCTATCTCTCAAACACACACGCAGTATCAAAAAGCCCCAGCGTCCCGATCCCAAAATCGTATATCAGACGCGGCACTCAATTTTTAATTCTCACGCAAAGGCATATAATATACCTACGCAAAACCACTCGGCGTCGGTTTTCGAGCGAATATTAATTTCCCCCGCAGACAAATTTACACTCTCCAGAGCCGCAGCGCAACCGATCGCGTCTATACTACAGTGCCGTAACCGGGCAGGCGAGTTTTAATATATAAAATCGACGTCGCTCTGTATTAAGGCGTATATGATTGTTCTTATAAAAGCCGACCTTGGCGTAGTAGCCGCTCGACTTCATACATGTATAACAGACGCAGCTACGAGCGAAAAAGAGATGGAGAGGGGAAAAAAGAAGGTGGGTATAATGAAAGAGCGGTGCAATGACTCTTGGAGAGGAGAGACGATGATAGGCTCGCGCGCTTGCCAAGTCGCGTTGAAACGCGAGATTCTACGTATGTGCATGTGGATATAGGAAGACGGCTCGATCGCCAGCGAGTCAAAATATCTCGCGATAAGGAAGCGTTAGCCTTTGACTCGGCGTGCTTATACGAAGATTTTTGTTGACATCCGGCGCGCTCTGGGTTTTTGACTGGCGTGTGCATTTAAATGACGGAGTGGGTATATTGAGTGATGCGGATTGTTAATGTTTGCATATTTTGGTGACGTGTGTTGTTTATTAAAAATGGAATTTGTGATATTTTGAAGTGAGTGGTTGTAATTTATAGGATGAAAGTAATGTGGTCATTATCTTTATGTAAGATAGTACCTTCCTAATCGTCACGGGTATAAGATAAGCAAAAATGCTTTCTAATCTAATCGACCCATCGGCTAGCGTATTTGCTGTGATCATGACCTTCTCGGGGTTATATTCGAGCAACCAGAAAAATTCTGTTATATGCCCTTTACCTCTCTACATTTCCGTTCATCGTTAGTCGTTAAAATTGTAAATGAATAAGTAAATATAACGATGGGCTATTTTTAACGTATGGTTAAACATTTAAATACCCCTGCACGTGTAACTTGTTTCGTATATAAAAGAAGAAAACATTCAAATTATAACTAATTATTTAAAAAACATGATAGTAAAATTAATTTTACTATCTCAATTTTCAAACTTAACATCACAATTCATCATTATTTCAAAATAAAATACATAAGTACTAGACTGATCGAAAGCTCTTTCAATCGTTCTTTAACGTAAAGTGCACTTTGCACCTTTGATTTTTCCGTTTACTTTACTTTAAGACGGGTCTATAAATTCGAGTAACTCCAACAAATGGAATTTTAAAAAGTTAGTTTTCTACTATTTTTTTTAGACTTTCTTTGGTTCACACACTTTTTTTAAACTGAATTCCAATTTAAAACTATTGAACTGAAATAGTTCATATAATCAATAAATGTATAAAGGATTGCGCTCTTTCCTGAGCGATAACTAAATTGCAAACACCATTTCCACGAATGAAATTTATATTAAAAAATGTCACCTGCAACGTGCGCAGATATACCAATAAAAAGCCTGTAATGCAACGCGCGCGTTATGAAGCGCGACTTTCTTGTTTACTTTTGCAAGCGGTTCGTGTTTCGAAATTGCATTTCAAAATGTCCGACGATTACGCCGCGTATGTGGAATCTAAGACTATCGATTAATATATTGTGGTGAATCGTCACGATAGAATTGATAAATATAATGCAGTAGAAAGAAACATCGCTATATATTATAATATTTGTGAAATTAAAAATCAATGCCGCGTTAAACAAAGATAAATAGATTGTGAATGCATTTGATGTAATATTATATATTGAGGTCTTAATTTGTTACATGTAGCGATTCATAAAATTATTAAATAAAGGTTTAAAGTAATTTTCGATTGTTAGTGAATTGTGTAGGTTAATTGTTGTTCTGTTAAAACTATAAAATAGTCGATTACCAAATGATTTTATCATACATTATTTTTGACAGTTTACTAAAATGATTTTAATTAAATATATGGCTTATATAGTACTATAATATAAAAGTATTTTTGTAACACTATATAGTGAAATTTAATTATATACACGTGGAGATGAAATGTTATAATTATATCACAAGTTAATGATAGTACCGGCTATTCTCCAGCTGCTTAACTTTAATATTAATTAACAAGTTACATAAATACATTATAAAGCAATTGGGACTAATTAAATTTTGATAATAAGATATTTTCAAACGTGTTTAAACTTTCGTTTCAATAGATGGTTAAAAAAAGATTCTTTGCTTGAAAAGTTTCTAGCGTTGAACATAAAATACCCATACAATGAATGCAAAAAGTTCATATGTCAAACGCAAATTCTTAAAGATTTTTATTTGGTGGCATTTGCATTTGACAGGCTGCGAAGTCGATGAGGTATCTGCATTCTCTAACTTTTTCTTCTATTCGCAGGCTTGCCATTATTGTTTGGAAATTAATTTACCTCTCTATTATTCTGATCAATATATTATTGTTTGCAATTAAATTCAATCAATCAATTTGTTTGATGCATCAGTTCATTGCATTCATCGCACAGGGCTTCATGTTAGATATTGCTAATTTTTATAGCAATGAACCTTTCTTATATTTAAAACTTCTTTGTCAATCAAACCAACATCCACAAACCAAAATGACGTAAAACTTGAACTCTTATAAAAAGTTTCCTAAATTTTAATTTTTATTCCTTTGAAGCTTTGCATTCAGAAAGGTCTTAGATTACAGAAAATTAGAATTTATGAAACTTTTTAAAGCAGTTCAATTTTCTCGTCAGCTTGACTCGTTGACGTTCGATTTAGAATCAAATTACACATTACTAGCATGTGCGCCAGGCACACTTGCATATATTTTCATATTAATGATAAATAAACCTCAGATGTTAAAGAAATCATCACAATCAAAAAATCTAGAAAGCAACGCTTAAACATCAGACAACAAAGCTCGATATTTTATAAATGAAAAGTGGATTCTTCGGACCAACTTCTACATAATAAAAAATTCTTTTAACGAGAAACAAAAATTAATAGTCTACACGCGTTCATAACTCGAAAAATACCACGCTAAAAATCCCAAACTCAACTCAACAAGCCATATAATTTTAAAATCAAACTGAAAAACCAACAATAAAAAAAATCCAACTCTTCCAAAAACTCCGCACAACCCAAACCAGCCGAAAACGAGAAAGCGAATCGTATTACACGGGCGCAGGCTCGAAAGGCGAAAGTTCGCCGTCCACATATCGATAGCCGCCGTCGAGCCAGCAGATGCACCGTAAGAGGAGCCGTGAACGAGAGCCAAAGGCTGCATCAGCAGCGCGCACAGCTGGCGACAAGTCGCGTGCGCGCGAGCGCGTTAAAGTTCTATTTACGACCTCGTGGGAGTCGGCCGATGCCGCTTGATGACGACTGTGACTCCTCGGCGGCGACGGAAAAATTTCGAGACGGGATTAGACGCGCCGAGATTTACGTTGGTTAATTAATCTGTTTTGTGGGTGGGTCGAGGGGTGAGGGGGCTGGTTGTGGTTTTATTTGGGATCTGAGTTGGATTAAGAGGGACTGTAGCGATTTTGTGTTTTTGAAATATGTCTTAATAATAGGTAATTACGAAAAAAGGGCTGAGAGTAAAGGAAAAAATGTTTCAGATCGGTGAAAGGGTGATTATCTTTAATAATTTGATTATATATATATATATACGTTGCAGTATTTGTTTAAGACACGTTTTTTGAATTTCTACAGTCTTTTAAATATATATATCAAAATGATTCTGTGATTTCATCTGGGGAAGACCTGCTTACATTATTTTCTTGTCTTGTTCTCTTTCATTTGCATGCATCCAGTGTTTGTCTGACACGCCTTTATTTTTAATATATAAAGTGTAAAAAAAAAAGATATTACATTTATTTTCGTACATTGTGAATTCAAGTTAGTCTTGACAGTTTTATTATTCCCAAAGTCACGTATTTAAGCTGCACCAATGCAGTTAATTCACGTCACATGGAAAAATATATTAGGTAACTCTTATGCAAAACTATAAGGGAATTCCACTTGCTACACGTAATTTTTGGAAAGTAAAAACAACTTTTCAGTAACTTTACATGGCTATAAGAATTCGAGGAAACAATATTTCTAACCACTTAAAAGTATCCCAAATCGAATGATTCAGAAGAAAAGGAAACAAAACAAACGTTCTTCCCGATCACCCTCAAACCAATTTCTTCTCCCACCCACTTCCAAAACTCCTAAAACTACATAACCGACGTCAAACCCAGCTCTTCCCAACCACTTGTCGCCCTAAAAACGAAAATCAGGCCAGACGCGCGCGCCTTCAAAAAAGCGTTCGATTCGCGCGTCATCCGCGGCCCATATTCAGAGCGCGCGCCATCACGGGGAGAGAGAAAAGAGGGAGAAAATGGCGGCCCGAGCGTCTCCCTCGAATGTTGGAAACAAACGCCAAACTCGTGTGATGTATATGTGCCCTGTACACGTGTGTCTAGAAACTAGGCGAAATCGATAAAAAGCCAGCCACTGCCGCTTGCCCTCCCCCGGAAGGCCCGACGACACGTCGGCGACGGAGGCGTTTTCGTCACGCCTGGGCGACGTCAATGACGTCTTGAACGAGAGTAGCGCGCGCGGTGCGGGTGTGTGTTATGTTTGGCCTCTTCCTCAAAATTCTGCATGCCAGGGAGCCGATGACGCGCGGGAATATGTAGGACTTGGTATGGGTGTGAGTTGGTGCATAGCAGGCTTGATTGAGCGGGGGATGAGCGTTCGATCATTACCGTTATTGGGGCTACTTTTTGTGAGAACGTCGGAAGTGGAGAGGATGAAGAGATAGCTCGGTGTGGTTGGGAGAGTGAAGCATTGTTGTCGGGGAGTGAGTTGTCGGTTTTGTTTTGGATGAGGAAGTTCGCTGCTTTAATTTGTGGTTACTGAACTAATTTTAATTATTTATAATAATGAAGAGGCGTTGGACTGGGTACGTTCTTTTATTTTGATGCGAAAGTCTGAACAAATAATTTTTATCGGAAGAGTAACGGTATTAGCATTATCCTATCTCCTATACCTCACAGGCTAATACAACGTTCATACTTTCATCATATATCCAGGCAGTTGCTAAGCACATCCACGCGTTCGAAACACCGTCTATTTAAAATCCAAAAGAAAACTGCGGCATTACCGGCCATTAAACCAAAATTCAAAAGCCATTACCTCCGCAACAGAGCTTCGGGAGAACGCCTTCCTAGGAAACTAACGGCACGTCTCTCTACCTCGACTCATTTTGCAAAACTCTCTCAAGCTCTCTTAACCAACGAGCCCAGGTGCGCAATTACCTAATTGTTAATCACCCGTCTGAATTACCGTAATTAACTCCTAGCCGTCGTCGTCCGAAGCGCAGCGCAAATAATGAGGATGGCCGAGCGCACATGCGCAGTTTTTCTTTCTCCGTGGCGAAAATTAAAGCGCAGATCCCTCGGCGGGAGAGAAAAAAAATAAAGCCCTTGGGCGCATCGCGACCTACATATCGCGTTTCGACACACAAACACAGCCGAGCGCGCACAGCGCACGAGGAGAATTGATACACAGAGCCACGGCGAGCGTCACACTAAAATAATTCGCTAAAATAAACGATACGAAAATAATGCGTGCGTCGGATGCGAGCCGATCGGAGGTGGGTTCTGATTGTTGAGATGGTTACGGATGATTTTCTCTTGGCTTTGTTTGTTTGTTTGTTAAGGATGATGAGGTGTTTTAAAATTAATTGTTGGAACGGATATTTTCGATTGGGGAACACTTAATAATTAATAATTATTAAATTTAACGTAAATTGTTATAAGTGATGGTAGTTACATTATTTTTAGTAAAATGTTTTGTAAATATTTTTTTATATTTGCTACGCAAATTAAAATGATAAGATATTTAAAAAAAGTCAAGCATTTTAAATTTTCTTTTGAATAAATTCCATAATGTAGTAGAAGGGAAGGTATTGATCTCTCTCAAGTTTATGAAATTCCATTAAAAACATGAAATTTGAATCCAATTTGAAATATTCGTTCAAGAGACCAAACCCCACGAGACATAAAACTTGTACTTTGTTCCCCCTAACCATCGCCTTTGTCAAGAATATCTACCATTCCCTCGCATTTATAAAGCGCCTCGTAAAAAATTATTTTCTTTAAAAACGTGTCAAGCCATTTAAAATCTCGGAAAAAACGCGTTCATACTTATGATAACAATACAAAAGTAATTTACTTTAAAAAAAAAAGTAAAAAATAACAAACAGTACTTTAGCCTTCAAACATCATTTCAAACTTTCTCCACCTTATTCCAATTTTGTTGCTCGTGCTCTAAAAAAAAACATAGGAACGAGGGTCGATTATAGACTCGCCCGGATTTTTTCACGATGCAAAGAGCTCGCGCTCATATGCAGGCTAAAATGTGTCGATAAACATTTTTCCTTGGAAATTACGTTACGGAAAGTCTGCGATATATCGGTATTACAAAGATTCTTCATGCATCGTATAAAAATAAGCAGCCTTGGTAATTGTTAGACCGTAAAATTGTGATTCTGAAATCACTGAACAATGAGATTCTGATAAATAGTGGAATGTAATATTTGTTTTTGCGAATTCGTGTTACGGAATTGTAAGTTTTTTTAAGTCTGACAATTGAATTAAAAAATTATATTTATAAATTGTTTATGAGAAAAAATTAACTTTGGACAGGTCTAATTTGATAATAAATTAACGTTGTAAAGATTATCTTATAGATTACATGAAATAAATACATTTGATGATGATTTTCACGAACATTTAATAATATCTATAAATTTTATGTTAATCTAACATTAAAGTAATAGATAAGTCTGAGTTCTTATCTAAATAACTTAAGTTTTTATTTAGAATTAAAAATAAAAATATGCGACTTCTACTGTTAATACGCACTTTCAAAGTGAATCGTACAAATAACGTACATAATTTAATAAGTTTTAGAAATTAATTATAAATACAGATATGAATTATTATATTTCTATAAAATAACTGTTCAATGTTTTAATTAAAGCTTGAATTGAAACTGTAAAGTTTAATTAGATTCTGTTCTATAACTATTCACCACAAACTCTATTAAAACAACGTAATCCATACAAGAATCATTAAATTTTTTTTTCAAATTCCATTATTTGTTCAATCTTAAAGAACACTTAATGCTTTCCAAGAAAGATGTTAGGTCTCTTATATTAATTGTTTTTTCTTTTCACTATACATAGAAAATCAATGCGCTGTGAGAAGCATTGAAATGTCAAGCGACTAACTGTGTGAGCATTTAACGCGCGTTCAAGCGTCGAATTATCCAGTAACCTTAGCAACCGTATACGGAAAACCGACAAACATCATTTCAAATATTCCTGCTTAACAAAGCGTAAGTATATCGTTTCCGTATAATTTACTACTATATTTATATTAGAATTAAAAAATATTTTGTTTTAACGAAAATTATGTATTTCTCAAGCAGGTGTATTGTCGCTATATCGCGTTTTATTGCATAAATTACCCGTTTTTAGATTGTATTTTTAATTGGATAACTACTAACTTTGCTTCTTTTTTTTTGTTATTTCTATTTATTGTTACACTTTGCTTGTTATACAAGAGCTATAAAAATTTATGTTTGCAACAATATAAACGTATTTTTTTAGTCTTTTATTTTCCATTTTTTAATTATAATGTGGGTGTCTTTGCTAAATTTTAACAATGCGGAAATCAGCAAAATTAAATAATTACTTCTAATGACATGCTTTATTGTATCATGTAACTTATTTGTAGTTTATAAACAAGTAGTTTTTACTCTGTAAGTAAAAATAAAAATGCAAACTGCTTATTTTATACCTTTAGTCACACCATTTTTTCCTAACTTACAAACACTACTTCCAAACAATAATCTAAACGTTCTCTAACCAGCTCCGAACAACCTCACCCCACCACATCCCTTAAAAAAAAAACCGCGCGAAATTCAAACCACCAAAACATCCTCTCAACTCACGATCCACCACCTCCTCCTCACATCCACCTCTCTTTCGAAACT
>JAPYZA010005877.1:0-11693 GCA_030522685.1 Eupelmus azureus | reverse complement strand
CGCATACCTAAACCACAGGTGACTTCAGTCCCATTGATTCTCACGTAAAACAGTCCCCTGAGTCAATGCGCTAAGGTATATAGCCGCACTACGTCGCCATGTTTTTACTATATTTTACTATAGCGTTATTTCACAGAGCGACGTGTGAGTCCGCTCGAGACGCGCGCGGTTAGGCTGCGGCTGATGCATACAGGGCGTTGTCGTCGGTTTTTCAATATCCTCGATTACCGCGCCCTGTTTTTTATTTTTTTTTTTTTAGTTTAATTTAGTTCGACGGTTGGTTGGCAAAATGCGGGAGAACGATTGTTTAAACGTTGGTTTAGTCGCGGTGTTATTTGCAGCGATACTCCAGGCTTGTTCAGGTGAGAATCGGTTTCATCAACAGGTGCACCGTTACGCTTATGTTTGTTAATGTTAGACTGGTTGAAGCTTTGTTACTGTAAGATAGTGTTTTATTAGAGTTTTATTTAAATTATAGTATGCTGGTTTTTATTTGAGGTGTAATCTAAGAGTTGCAGAAAAGTATTTTTAAGTAACATTATTAGTTTGTAGGTTAAAAATTTATTTAATCATTTCTTTATTAAACAGGGCAATATCAGAACAATACAGCGGTATGGTGCACTGTATCGGACGGTGAACAGCAAAAATGTGAGGCATTTTCAAGAGCAGTTGAAAGAGAGAAATCTGCTTTTCGAGATTACTTTGTTTCCTTAAAATGCAAACGAGCGTTCAACAAAGAAGAATGCATGACTCTGCTGGACCAAGAGATAGCGCACTTGACTACTCTAGATGCTGGTGAAGTATTCATTGGTGGAAGATACAATAGTTTAGTGCCCATCATGCAAGAGATCTATGAAAGCGGAGTCAATTATCAATATGCTGTTGCTGTAGTGAAGAAAAATTCCCTACCGGATGTAACACATATAAAACATTTACGTGATAAAAGGGCATGTTTTGCTGGAGTTGGAACTTTAGCTGGCTGGATAGCACCTATTTACAATGTAAGTTACAAGTGTATAAAATATACTAATGTTAAAATAAATAATTGTTTATTTAATTGTATAAAAATTTTATTTTAGTTGATGAAAGATGGTGGTATGGAAATAATTGATTGTAATAACCACGTGAAATCAACGATAAATTTCTTTGGACCAAGCTGTGCTGTTAATTCCTTAGTCAACAAGTACAATCCACTTGGTGACAATTCTGATCATTTATGCAAGCTGTGCATAGGTAAAGTACCAGGAGGTAAATGTACAAATGCAGATCCATATTCAGGATATGAAGGAGCATTCAGATGTTTAGTTGAAAGTGGAGACATTGCATTTCTTGTTCACACAACTGTTAATGAAATGACTTCAACTGATTTTGATTTAAGTAAGTTTTTTATTTACAAACTTCTGCAGTTTCTTATAATTCTTATTATTTATTAAAAATAAATTAATTTTTGCAAAGGTCATAAAAATTGTTTTAAAAGTTATTTTACTAGAAAATTAATATAATTGTTTTATGTCTCTAGATTCTGTAACTAAAGATCAATTTGAACTTCTTTGTCGAGATGGAACTCGCAAACCTGTTGATGAATATGGTTCTTGCAACTGGGGAGAAATCCCCTCAAATGCTATTGTTGTGTCATCAGCCATAAATCCAGATAAAAGAAAAGTTTATCAGAGATTCCTTGAAGAAGCTGTAAAAATATTAGGAAAACGTCAAACTAATTCTACATCATTAGAAAATAATGACTATTATAATAACAACCACTTTGACAATCGTCAAGGTAAAGGCTATGATGATGATCGAGAAAGAGATGAAGAATATAATCCATATAGAAATTCTGAAAATCGAAAGAATTATGACAACTATGGGAATAGTTGGAATAGAACTACTGGATCATATAACAGAGATAGAAACTTTTACAGTACAGAGGAGCCAAATATAGAATCAATTGAGAAATTTCATTTGTTTGAATCTGCACCTAGATATGGCATTCATCACAATCTTATATTTTCTGTAGGTTTTCTTCTGATTATTTTATATTTAAAAATAATACAATTTAAATTAATTTTTCAATTAATTTATATTTAAAATGAAATTTTAGGATGCAGCAAGAGATTTTGTTAGAATTCAAGAGTCAGATCAAACATTTTCTGGTTATTTAAAAAAATCAATGGATTTGGTTTATGCTGTAAGACGATGCCCAGTTAATAGAATGACTTTATGTGTAACGTCTGAACCAGAGTTAGAAAAATGTGTCAAAATGAAGGTACAGTTGAATAATAATTATTAAATAATATTGATAATAAATTTAGAATTGTTAAATTTAACTATTGATTTTTAGATTGCATTGAAAGCTCAATTGCTACAACCAGAATTATTGTGTTTCAAAGGACAAAGTCAAATCCATTGTATGCAAGCTATACGAAATGGGTAAATTCTAACAAAATCAATTTTTTCATTCGATAATAACAACCACTCAAACGCTTTTATCTTCCAAGAAGTAGTTATCCCATTAAACTAATGCATGACTCATCCACTTTACAGACAAGCTGACGTAACAGTTCTAGACGCTAGCGATGTATACACTGCTGGCTTGCACTATGACCTCGTGCCTTTCGTTTCTGAAGTTTACAATCTCGGAGCACCTAACTACTATGTTGTAGCAGTAGCAAAAGAGGAGGATGACAATACTGACCTAACTTATTTGAAAAACAAGTACACTTGTCATCCTGGCATAAACACTGCTGCTGGCTGGGTGTACCCTCTGGCTTATCTGCTTTCGAACAGCTGGATTCGCGGCTATGGCTGTGATTCAGTTCGTGCGGCTGCTGAATATTTTACCAAGTCTTGTGTTCCTGGTGCTCTTAGCCCAGAATATAACACTGGTAAATAATTTTTTAGTTCATGTGACAAATTGAGTACTTATTTGAATTATTCAATAATATTTTTACTATCATCTACCTTTTTACAGGAGTGCCTTACGACAACATGTGCGATTTGTGTCACGGTACGAAAGATCGCTATTGCCGTCGGGATGCCTCAGAAGATTACTATGGACATACCGGTGCCTTCCGCTGCCTAGTTGAGGGCGGCGGTGATGTCGCTTTCGTAAAGCACACGACTGTTAAGGAGAACACGAGCGGCAAACGTCGCGAATTCTGGGCGCGAAACACCTTCACCAAAGACTTCCAGCTACTTTGTCCCGACGGCACGCGCAAATCTACTCTCGAATACGAAAGCTGCAATCTCGGTAAAGTGGCGGCTAACGCAGTGGTGACTCGAGGTGGCTACTACGGATACAACGAAACAGAGGTAAATTATCTAACAATAAAAAATTCAGATCAATACTTTGAAAGAGTATAAAAATTAATTTATTTAATTGGGATATTTATATTTCACAGATAAACGCATATTCAAACCTATTGATCTACGCTCAGCAGTTTTATGGTCGCAAGGATGAAGACGAATTTACGTTCGCCATGTTCTTCAGTCAGCCACCGTTCAGCGATCTCATCTTTCAGGACGCTACGCAACAACTTGCCGTTGTACCGAAGGAGAAGCGCGAATTCAGCGCCTACCTTGGTCAAGATTTTATGAGGGCCAGGAGAATCGTCGACTGTACTGCCGGCTCATCCGCCACTGAGTACTCGCTTGTCGGTACTATCGCCATGATTATTTTGACTTATATTCTTGGAAGATAAATAAGATGTATGGCAGTTTTCTACATGAAAATTTGCAAAGATTTTACTTAAGAAGAGATGTTGCTGACAGTTATAAGTTTATGTACTTTTACATTTTTAGTACTAAAAAAGCATTTATGTATACTTGGAATTGCGTATAACGATAGCTATATGAAAAATTTACATGAACAATAATGCGAAAGCCAACAGTAAACATATTTTTTTTAATTATTTTTATTTAAGCAAACAAGTAGATCAAGTAATTATTATTTTTTTTTTTAATTTATGGAAGAGCTAGAGTGAACATTAACAATCTTAAAAATATGAAAAATTCCCATAAAGTTTTATCGTTGGTTATAACAATTTACATTAAGGCAAAGTCGATAAATAATTTTAGTTGGTAGACTTTAGTTTGTAATTATTTCATTTCCATTTCGATTATTTATAAATGAGTCTGTTATACTATAAGTCAGTATCTTCTCTTTTTGTTAATTTTTTTAAGAAACTCAATATTGTAAATATCTTTAAACAATAAGTATATAGTTTAGTACAAAACTCACTTATATGTGAAGTTTCTAGTTAGACAAAATGAATGAATTAATATTGTTTAACAGAACTGCTTGCATATTATATTATGCATTTTAAAATATTTTGATACTTCCATAATTTATAAAAATTATATCTTATGCGATAAGATAAACGAATCTCATAAATGTTTTCACTGTAATGAAATCCGTCCGCGGACTTAGTCCGTCCAATTTAGATTAGAAAATATTTTTAATCTAAGAAATAACTATATATATATAAGTATTTACAATGAATTTATGCCGTCCATTGTATCTTTTTGATACTAAAAATATAATTTTCTTTATAAATTGATTTTTTTACTAAGAAATTTTTATAATTGTCATAGAATAAATGTTTAAAAAATAATATTTGCCTATGTTCATTTACAACCACATTCATATTTGTTGTCATGGCTGTCTTGAGCTTTTAAGTGTCAAAATTCAAAATTCAAAATTCAAAATTAAAATGTTTCGGCCACACATTAGTTTCTAAATTTAGTTTGTGATCATGTTTGTCTAAACAAAATAAAAAATTACAAAAAAATAGCAAAAAGATAAAAAACTAGAAAAAAAAATAGAAAATGGCACCCGTTGCTAAACCGAATCCAAAAGGTAACCCTGCAAAAACTAAACCTCGTAGAAAAAAGAGGTAATTAAATTTATATTATAATAAATATTAAGTAAGAACATTTTTCATGTTTTAATAAACAATATCTTAATTTTTATACTCTTTAAAAAGGAAAATTAAGCTTCGTGTTTTAAAACTAAAAGGATATTGGTTGAAGACACCTGAAGATTGGGCAAAATGGAATGCGTGGGCAAAAGTCAATGCATTACCTAGAAAAATTCCTGAGCCTGAGCCAATAGTATGTATCTAGCATAACTGATATATCTTATTGATAATTAAGTTCTTTCGACATAAATAAACTGAATACACCTATAATGAGGTACAACACTTAAAAGCAGCTAACAGTTAAAATTATGATAACAATCCGATTTATAATGTATTAAGAATGTTTATAAATTGCAATATGTTTAAAATGTTCTTCATCAAAGATTAAATTGATTTGATTCAAACCGGATTTTACATCGTTTTCTATTTTTAAAAGACAAATATAATAACTTTCTTATCTTAAACAAACTTATCTTTCTCCAATCCTCTCTCTCACTCTCAGGTCCGCAAATCCAAGCCTCTCAGACAGTTCAAAAAGCGCATCGCCATCCTCTCCAAACCAAGTCCCCGCCCGGCCATCGAGAAATGCCGTCGATTATCCATCCCCAAGGCGGCCTTCCGCTTCCGGGCGAGCAAGCGCCTGAAGCGGCTGGCTCGGCCGGCCTACCGGGTCGGTTTGAGCTGCCGCGTCTGGAAGGTCAAGCGATCCGCGTTGCGCTACAAGGCCACGGAGATCATCGAGATGCTGGCCACGCCGAACTACAGACCCGAGCCGGATGACTGTCGTGACGAGGCTGTTGTCTCCAGGGCGGCGATGATGTATAAGACGACGCTGGAGGATTGTCTCAGGGCTTTGCCGAAGTCGTTTCCGGGCGAGGATCAGTGCGTTGATTGGTTCAAGAAGAAGGAGCCTGCTCCGGTGAGATTGGGGTTTTTTGGTGGTGGAGGTTGAGGGGGTAGTTGTGGGTGTTGTTGTGTTGGCGATCGGGTTTGGTGGTTGGTTTAAGGGATGTAATTTATGGGTTGGTTGTTGATGGAGATTTTGCGAATGGGATTCTGGGTGGGATCTGAAAGATGTTGCGGTTTTATGTTAGGGAGGGATATCTCGCTTTATTGTTGTATAGAAATCCAAAAGATAAAAAGTCCTGACAGAGATATCCACGTTAAAATCTTTTTGGAATTACGTCAAAAACATGCATTCACAGATTTTTTGGTAAAAATAATAACATTAACTTTTGGAACTGCAGTTTCTTTAAGAACGTATCATCTTAATGATAAAAATAAAAAGTTCATATCTTTACATTAATAACTGATTTTTTTTCAATTTCATAATGAAAATTTATATACACTCAAAACTATGGGAATATTTACGTGGAAACCTATGTAGGTTTTTCATATGAAATTTCATAGCCTTCCGTAGTATTCGAAATTAAAAGTAGATTTACACTTCGCTATCCAGAGCGCTATAAACCAAGCCCCACCAAAGAACTATTCGAGCACCTCCCCATTTTGACTCCATTCCAGATGACCGAATGGATGGAGTTCCTCGCGCTACCCAAGTACACGGTGCTAAAGGACCAGGAGACGGAGCAGGCCAAACAGTGGAAAAAGCAGATCCTGCAGGAGATCGAGATGCGCGGCAGGCAGGCCTACGACGAGCAGATGGAGAGGCGCGAACAAGAAGAAGAACAAAAAGAGCGAGAAATGGAAAGACAGCGGAAAAAGGAGCGGGAAATGAAAAGGCAGCAGCGGGAAAAGGAACGGCAGGCGAAGGCTCAGCAAAGCCAGGCGACCATTTCGGTGAAGGTCCAGGAGGGCGACGAGGGCGAGGAGGCCGACGACGAAGGCGGGGGCGGCGAGTCATCACCGAGGAGGAGGAAGAAAAAGAGGCAGAAGAGACCGCCGCCGACCGAGGAGGAGATAGAGGAGAAGAAAAGGCAGAGGCGGGAGAAGGAGCCGTGGCGATTCGAGATCGTCAAGTGCAAACCCTTTCCGCCTGTCATTTCGGAAGCTGCTAAAAACTGTGAAGGTAAGTTTGTCGTGTAAAAGCTACTCTACGTTTATACTAACGTATTCGTCTCTCATGTAGCGTCCGAAAGAACGAGCAAGCTGGCCGAGCCTAAGAAGTATACGGACCCCTGCCGCAAGGATCCCTACAAAGTATCGGAGGCCGCGAAAAATGCAACGGCTAGCCCAGCGACTGAAGCATTGGCTAAACCAAAGTACGAAAGCGAGCCCGTGGAGAGGCCACCACCCCGCGAGAAGGACGAGTTCGGCGCGCCGATCTTTCCGAAACCGGTATGCTTTTCTATATACCGAAAATTGTGTGTGACATATACCGATGTAGTATGGTAACGTTGGATTTTTTATTTCAAGGAATACGGCAAGAAACTGCCAAAAGCTCCACCGTACCCGCAGAAAGAGTGTAAGAAGGACGAGGAGGATGAGGACGAAGGAGAGGAGGAAGACCCTGAGAAGAAGAAGGAGAAAGAGAAGAAGAAGAAGGAAGAGGCGAAGAAAAGGAGGCCGATCGATCCCATCGCCTTCGCGCCTACGATAGACCCGCTCTTCGATTCGTTCGGTGCAGCCAAGCAGAAAAGGGAACGAAAGCGCGCTAAAGAAATGTGCGAGAGGGAGAAAGAAGAAAGGGCTAAGAGAAAACAACAAGCGAAGGCAAAGAACAAGCAAAAGAACAATAAGAAACAGAATAAGAAACAGAATAAGAAACAGGGACAGGGCAAGCAGAAGGGAAAGGGTAGCCAGCCATCTGTTCGTGGTGGTGGTGAGGGTTCCGAGTACGGTTATGGTGAGGGGTGAAATTTAATAAACTCATTTGGAAACTAAAACGTTAAAAAATAAGATTATGCGTAAGATGTTGGAAACAATAAAGCCGTTTATTCACTTATCCGTTTGATTTATTTAACGAGAATTAGTTGATTTGAAATGATCCACCTTGAGGAATCTTGTAAATATTGTACTACGATTTGTAAATCATTCTAGGAATATATTGATAGAACAATTTTTGAAAAAATTATAATACTGGACCAAAAAGCTGCCATAAGCTGGTAAAATTAAAAAAATTATTATACATTACAGAAATGTCACACAAATTTTATTTAAAAATACTTCTACACGTGAAAATGATATATTGCCCAAGAAGTGTGCAAAACAGATTGTTCCCGCATCAGTGCTTAAGTCACCCATCTGTTAAAAATAAAAGAAAATGAAGAAGTCAATAATAAAATTTAATCCTTTTTTAAATTTATTGTTAAAAATACAACCTTTTTAAAAATAAAATCATTAAAATTTAAAAAAAATATTCTAAAAGTATTAAAAGGACTTCTTAATTTACAGTCCTTACAAAATTAAAGAAAGATTAAGTGATTTTTATAATTAATTAGTATCGAAAGTTTTAATTTCAAATTTTTCTTAACTAAATATTTGTAGTGACTTATGATTTACAGTAAGCAAAATTCGATATTGGCACATCAATCATCTTTTTTTAGTGTATGGTACATTGTACACGTTTGTCAATAGTAGGTACACATAATGATAGACGTCAAATTGTTCAGTTTTAAACTAAAAATTCGAATTTTTATATTTAATTTTCTTTTATTATTAATTTTAAAATAGTAATACTGTGTCATTATATCTATACTTGTTTGAAATGATGAAAACTGAACGTTCTGTAACCACGGAAATTCATTTGAAATTCTCTTTTGACTTATGATACTATAAACTATCATAAAATTGCTGTAAATTTTCTTTGTAGAGTTACAGTATATACACTGAAACAGGGTAAGTGCAATAGAAACTTTGTATACGCTCGTAAACTAATATTTAATGGATCAAAAGTCTTCGCTTCGTTTGATCGTACCTAGGGTTCTCGCCTATACCATCTTTTAATTCGATAAGTAATTTGCTATAGACACTTATTGGAAAATAGAGACTTATTACATAATCTCTTTGTAGTTTATTGCAGGTGATTATAAATATTGTGAACTTATTTCCCACAAATTAAAAAATTATAGGTATTAAATGTTAAGTTTAAAAATTAAGGTTCTTATTTTAAATTTAAATGAAACTTTTGACATTTAATATTCTAGTGCTTATAACGAGAAATAGATTTATTCTTTTAATTTCATATGCCTTATAATTTTGTATTGATTGAGGTAATTCATTATAAGTATGGTATAATAGAGAATAAATTCAAATTTATTGGAGAAAATTTAATACAAATTATAAATATCTCTCTTCTCAATATATATTTTTGAATGGACGATAAATTGCTAAAAAGAAAAAGTCCATGGTTGTATATATTTGTGCTTTAAATTTTTACAGAAACTTTATATACATAAATTTATCTATTGATTTTTTTACGCTCTATGCAAAATATTAAAGGCTGAGTACGATGCTTTTAAAATCTGAAATACAGTTATATATTCTTTTAATAGAGATAACAAGAAAAAAAATGTATATATTATGCAGCAAGACTAACTTTAACTTCCAAAAAGTTCCTGACAATAATTCATATTTTATATACAAAAAACTTGTCTATAAACTCACATTCAGAAATGATTCTGGTGCTAATGTAATAACTATACTATTAAATATAACAACATTATTTGAAGCTCTCATCATTATGTACAAAAGCATCTTTTTAGTCTCATTCCTCAACTCAAACCAATCCATATCAAAAACTGCGCGAACCATTTCTTCATTCTTTTTTTAAAAAGTGAAATAATAGAATACGTTAATATTATATGTAAATATATTAAACTGTAAATTTCTATACGAGTACGTTTAAATATAATTACGTTTGTTGTAATATTGTATCCAAACCAACAATAACAAAAATTTTGCGTGAGTGCACAAATAAGGTAAGTAAATACTCCCATAAAATCAGGACTAAATAACTTCAGTTTAGATAATAAATAAGTAACGGTACAAATAGTAGCCATACTTGTTAAAAATTGAATGATTACAGTTTCATTGAGAGTGTTATTTAATTCTTTAACTATCCTATGCAAATAGTTTTCATATATTCAATTACATTATCTATATAATAAAGTAATAAGCAATTTTAATAAAAAATGAATATCTTACATGCAGATGCTATGATGATCTTGAATGAACTCAATGAGACAATTTCTTTCATTTTGTAAATCATCCTTTTCTTTAGTTTTAGCAAGTTCCGGGATTTTTAGTAACCTATGCTTCAAAATTTTTATTTGAGTACTGATACGTTCCAAGAAATTAAAAATAAAACAATCGAACCCAACATGAACCAGGCTGATACTGATATAACCAATCAATTGAATTACGTAAAAGGTCCAAAAGCATTTAAATTCCAATTTATTGCAAGGCGTATAAGCATTGACTATCAAATCGTTTTCCGGATTTTTGAGAACTATCGGATTCAGTACGTTAACGAATCCGTTAATTGCTATTAATGACCAATAAGAATTTGCTCTTAATCTAAAAACATTTTGTTAAATATTTATATTGATTCCGGACAAGAAATTGAATACTAATTTTTTACTGTTATGAATACAAAGTGAAATTTATTTTCTCCTTATTGGAAAAACTGTGTAATTAATGATTGGATTTCAAAATTTACTTTCAAAACAGTAGCATCCATTTCAAAATATAGAGAACATAGTAATAATACCAAATTATTAAAAATATTACATACCGAAATGGACTTACCAAATTTTGAAAGTACAATACAGTCAATTAATAAATTTTAAATAATTTTAAATGATTGTAGAAGAATACTTCTCCATATGTTTATAATCTTGGAGAATCAAAATTTCTTCATCATCTTTCGGATTATTCCAGCGGTCTTCCACAGCTTTCCTCAAGATCTGAATAACTCTTTTCTTTCTCGATAATAGATAAGCCATTTTTGCTATACCATTCAACATCACCAACGTCAAATAAAGATTTTCGATTAATAGACGCACTGATTGCTCTTCGGATGAAACGCATTCCAAAATTATCAGAGACATATTAGTAAATAGTGCCGTAAAAGAAAACACTGTGTACATTGGATAGAATAGAGTCTCGCATATTTTGAAAGACATTGGCGTCCAAAATCCAGCTAATTTCAAAATAAAAAATGTTGCCGGAAAAAATTCATCTCCTATACTAAAATAATTACTTTTATATTCTTTTATTTTCTCCATAATAGTTTAAAGGCTAATTTTATTATTAATATTTAGTTTTATAGTACATACAATAGTTTTACTTTTAAGACATACAAGCTAATATGTATTAGAAAACACTAAACTGTATAGGCATCTTGAGAAAGTTGCCCCTTCTCTCGACTATACGCGTACGGAGAGATATTCATTTGCATATTTTATTGGTCTATGTAGTTCGAAATTCACAAATGTTTCAGTTATAATGAGTTTCGTTCATCAAATGATCGCAAAGAGAATAATTGCCGTCAAATACATTGTTACTGTGGTAACAACGAGCAATAACAAGATCGCACATCGTATTGAGAATAACTGATCATGCCAACATAGAACATTGGCAAAACTAGCTACAATATTGTAACCTCCATGCTAAGTATTCACTTTATAAAATCTACTGCATAAAAACTAAAACAAAATTCTAATTTCATGAATTTTCACTTTGGCAAAATTAACTTTTTTCAATTTTTTTGCCTATATTTATTTTATTTTGGTGATACCTATTATAATGTTCTACTTTCTCTTTTTAATTCATCAGAAATTCATAAGTTATTTTTTAAGTAGAATCTGAATTCCA
>JAPYZA010005876.1:0-11695 GCA_030522685.1 Eupelmus azureus | reverse complement strand
CTAGGGCGCTCAGCTCATGAAATAATAATTAGTGAGCAATTGTTTTAGTGTAAACAAAATTAGTGCATACGTTATAGCGCTACGACATCCTCTTAATGTACTGACTGAAGACGAAGATAAAATTGTACGATACGCTAGAAATGAAATATTTGTATATACCTTCAACGCTATTAAATTGAAAGAAGTTTTCCCTATTTATAGCGAACAATTAAGACGGCAATTTGATAAAGGATTCGAAAGATTGAAGTTGTTAAACAGTACATCAACACTATTAATTGATTTATTGAAACATTTTTGTCTAGATTCGTTAGTAATTGATAAAATACTTAGCTATATTAGTACAACTGATCTTCGTCAGATGAATTTATAAACGGTGTATAATATTTTTTATTGTATATATGTATATGATTCAATAAATTGATATTGGGAAAATTTTTTCTGATAAATATTTTACATTTTTAAAGCCTACCATTATTTTTACCAATAAAAACTAGTCATATCCACTTTATATTTTTAGAGTTCATTCCATTATTTCATAAGTTTTTTCATATTATTATTGTAAATAAAATTTTATTTTAAAAACTTACATTAATTTGAAGATATTTAAATTTTCATAAAAAAGTTTTTTTAGCGCAGCTTAATTATGAAAACACTTTATTTTTATATTTCTCTTTGCATAGTAATGTAAAATAAAATTTAATCTTCAATATTCTCTCTCTCTCTCTCTCTCTCTCTCTCTCTCTCTCTCGCAGTATTGCCTTTCATGTTCAGAAAAAACTTTTCATTAATCCAAATTCACGTGAAAGGCTTTGAATCTAACAAACCAATGAAGTATTCTATTAAAATAACAACAATTTCGTGGCAAATAGAAAAGGTATATTTGTTAATGAAAAATTAACTCTTATTCTTGTAGATAAAAATAAATTTATTTATCATAAATTAGTATATTTTTAAGTAATTCAAGTTTATTCAAATCTAAGTTATATTATTTATTTTGATTTCCCATTAAATGTTTAAGCGTACTCAATTTTCAAGAAAAAGATCCTTCCTCATAGAAAATATATGTCACCGATAAATCAAATGAGTTCTGGGATGAAATAGTACATTATGCACCAAGGGAGTAAAGTCGCATATTATTCCCGAGGGTGGTTTGCTCGGGCAGTAATTACCTGAGGGAATAATTGAATTTACTCTTGAGGTGCATGTAGTGCTTTATTCCCACCTCAACTGTGGCCACTTATTTGTTTTTATTTTATTTTTTCAATGATTTTTCTATTTTTTCTAATAAAAATGCTAGCAGGAAAATAATGGCTGAGGAGGGAAATAATGGCCTAGGAGGGAAATATTGGCCCATTATTTCCCTCCTCTAGTTTTGCGGAAATAATAGGCTATTTTTAGCGTGCCTTTTCAGGAAAATAAGTGGCCATTATCGTTGAGGTGGGAATAAAAAAATATTATAGTTTACTTTATTTAAATTTCTTCCTTATATTTTTCTAGAATCAGAATTTTAATTATTTTGTTACATTATTTCATTGTTTCATTTTGTTTCTATTAATTATTTAAAAGAAAATGTTTACATCTAGTATGTTAGCTGTATTTTTATTATATTTTTATTAGTAAGGACACTATACAGAAAATTAATTGAAGTTAATAATAAAGTAACGATCGTACACTTTTTCATCACATATCCCATTTATCTTAACACAGATACATTTAAATAGCTCCCGTAAAAATAGAAGGCTACACAGCGAAGCAGTGCTCTAATCAGCCGAATAATAAGTTGACATCATTAACGATCAATAAAGACATTGTTTAAGAGGATTTCGGAGAACAAAATAACAAATCACAAATTCAGCAATAGATAACTTTTCAAACTAAAAGTAGTGGCTGATTGACTGATTTTAATATACGTAATTAGAAAAATTAGGAAAACAGTCAATACTTTCTATAAGTTTACATAGTCAATTAGAAGAAAAGAAAAGGTAATCAATTGTAAGAACATGTTGCAATAGTGTATTATTACGTATTTTTCCTTTGTCATGACAACTCAGCGTTTCTTAAAATAAAATCGATAATTTCGTAGACGTTACTAAATTGTTTATAATGCAAAATATAGTTACTTTTATGAGACAGCTACATTTTTTTGTCAATTAATAAATTATCCTTTAATCCATACAATTATTAAAATTAGTCTTGAATACTACGCCTAAAAATAGGTAACGCTCATAAATTCATATTCAAACACACTCATGATAAAAGTCGTAATAATTAATCGTCATTAATTTATACGAAAAGAAATAGTTGTACAAAGATTTTGAGATCGTCAGCCTCAAAACTAATCATAATTTAGTTTATTGTAAATGTTTCCTCGACAGTGGATAATATATAGGTCGATTTATTTAAACATCCTTCATTTTCTTTAACTACTGAATGGCCTGATTTAGTCATTGATAAAATCACTGAACACAATATTTATCAAGTAATTATATTTACAAAAAAGAAGAATATTTAAACTTGACCCGAATAAATTTCATTTGTAAAAAAAATAAATTTATAAAGTAACATACATATATTTCTATTAGATAATTACAATTTTTTGTGAATTTATATATTTGCCTTCATTCCAAGTAATTATTAAAATTAGACCAATAACTACCCCTAAAAGAAGACAATGCTCACAGTAAAACGTCCCGTCGAGTACTTAATGAGGTTGACTCTTTTATAAAAATTATGCCTAATTCATTGTTAATCTATTATTAAAACAAATTATGTCTATTCATAATCTGTTTTTTTTTCTTGCTCCGTTCAAATCTTGACCCAACTAAACATATTAACAATAGCATAGCGGTCATATAATCTTTTATATATAAATTGTTTAGATAAACCAAATAAAGTTTCGTTTATAAAAATATTTATTAAATAAACATAAACTAGAGATAAATCTATTATTAAAAACTTAAAACTAGTTCAAGTATTAGTAATAGTTATCATTTAAATAAAAAAATTGTTATAATTATTGAGTTTGAGAACATTATGTCACAGTACCGCTGATAATTCAGATTGTTATACATGTTTTCTTGGCATTGGGTAATAAACTATTCGATTTATTTAAATATTTTTTCATTTGCTTTAAGCGCTGAGTGGTCTGAATTAGTCGTCAATAAAATCACTGAACTCAACATTTATCAAGTAACTATATTTACAAAAAAAGAAGAATATTTAAACTTGACCCGAATAAATTTCATTTGTAAAAAAATAATTAATCGAGTTCCATCTATTGTGATAGACACAGATGCAGTAAAAACTGCAAGTGATAAAAAGTTAATAAGTTTGCCTGTATTAAAAAATCCGAGAAGCGTAACCTTATATGTCATTTTAAAAACTAAATGTGAATCCTATTTACAAGAAATTCAAGAGACTCTTAATTTTATGAGCGAAATCAGTGCAGTTCAACCTCGGCCAAAATGTTTAGTAATAGTTTTTAGTACTTCAACTATATTTGAAGATAAATTGTATGATTTATTAATTTATGCCTGGACCTTAAAATTTTTAGATTTTACAATATTGAATATAAATAATAGAGGTGATTGTGCAATACACGATTATAATCCTTTTACTGGTGTTCATCATGTTGATCGCATGTATCAAAAACAGTATCTTTTTGCTGATAAACTTAAAAATATGCATGGTTATGTTATAAATACTCTTATTATCGATAAACCCCCGTACACTATAGTTGCAAAAAACTCGCAGAAAATCGTAGGTGGTTTATATTTTAATTACATAAATGAATTATCTAGAGCATTGAATCATACAATAAATTTTATTTTCGATAATGAACCTAATATGTATAAACAAATATTTAAAAATCTGAAAAATAATAATATTAATGTATCGCCAACAGCAATGACACAAATCGGTTTAAATCTATCTCCTATTTTAGAAAACATATTGTTTGGTGGAATGTTACTTGAAGATAAGTCATTATTTGTTGTACCTATCTTCTATAGGTCTAAAGTTACCAACATATTAAATGGATTAATATATCTGTGCTTCTCAGTTGCAATTATAGTTTGTATAGTTTTTGTAGCTAGGGTGTGTAAATTTAATTCATTACAATGGACACCTTTTTTTGTTTTTTATAATTTGTTAGGTATCCCTAATAAAAGTGTACCAACTATTTTATCTGAAAAAATTATTTATCTAAGTATTATCATTGTATCTATAAAATATTCTACCGATACCCTTGCCGTAATTGCAAATAATAAAGTAATAACAAACCGTGAAGTTTCATTTGATACGTTGGAACAAATACTTGATGCCACTTTACCAATATATATAAATGGAGCATACTTCCAAAATAAAAATGATGATGATAATGATGATATCATTCAAAATATTAAGCAAAAAGTTGTAAAGAATATTTCTACATCCGAATGTTTAAAAATGTTATCTAAGAAAAACGATCGCATATGCATAGCAGCTGATCATTATTCAGAATATTATATAAAAATACTTACAAATAAAAATTTTATGCCCATAATGAAAGTAGCAACACCGACTCTTAGTCAAACTTTTGCATCGTTCGTTTATGAGAAAGCATCACCATTCGTTGAAAAGTATGATTGGAAGATATTACAAATGATCGAATCAGGTGTCTCAAAAATGTGGGTGTACGGAGTCAACAAATTCGATTTACGTAATCAACAGGAAGTATCTTACGTTAATAGTATTTGCTTGGTACAACTTCTAATTTTATTATTGGTAGGATACGTTATTTCTATATTAACGTGTCTTGTTGAAATAACAATAAAGTATTGTATGATTAATAGTTTTTAATTTCATTGTCAATGTAGGATAATTATTTATAATAATAATAGTGTAGAATAATGTGATTAATGTTTTTGAAATAAGAATGTAAAAAATATTTTTATCAACACTTTTATAAAATAAACTTTTAAGAAAAATCGAGCATAGCGGATGTCCCTCATAGAGCATTCCTATTCATCCTTGCTTCATCTCAAGCAGCAAAGAATCGAATTCTGATACTTTTGGTAAGTAATTCAAAGAAGTATTATTTACTAAAAATATTTATGAATCTCATGAGACTGTTATCTCTTTTTGACGTGGAGAATTCACTTGTAGACATAGAGGGCTGTGACTCGAAAAATGAATGAAATTCGATTCGTCCATTCATGAAGCTACTATGTCAATCTGAAATACTGAAAAATTACTTATTCTATACGAAAAACCACTGCAGATAAGTGGTTCTTCACTTTTTCAATTTTAGATAGTAGATCTACTGGTGGAAGGCGCATCAAATAGTGCTTCAAATAATTCTTATAGCATTACGTATATTAGCAATGGTCATAAAGCAAGATCAGTATTTGGCATCGGTCTGACGCTGGAAAGATATACTTGACCATCTAAGTCTAACTTGACATGACTTAATAGTTAATGTTTCATCGAGAAAAGAATTTTCTTGCAGAAGGAATGTTATATAATCATTAGTTTGTAAAAATATCTAAATATTTGTTGATTAATATATAAATGCATTTTATAACATAATAAAACATTATAATTTATTTCACCATATTTTAAAATAAGTTTCTAGTATAGTAATAGTTAATATTTAAGTAAATATCAATTTTATTCTATTTTTTTTCAAAGTAAAATATGTTGTACTTTGAAATATTATATATAATTATTTGAAAACTTAATTTATTCAGTTTATGTTGATATAATTTTGCTTATTGTACTAAATAATATGGTAATAGCAAATATATTCAGTTTTATCTGCTATATATATATATACTTAGTAAGAGTGACTTAATTTTGCATATCATAATACTTGGAACTAGGAAATATTAATTATTAAAATATGTTTAAAGCTACAATTTTTTTATTAATTCATAGAATTCGCTTTCAACATATACATTTATTAAAATATGCCCTAAAAATCTAAACTTGAAAAAATTCAAAGTGAGTAGGAAAGAACGAAGTTAGTAGGCCGAGTTTTTACAAAATAATTTTATTTTTTGAAAAATAATACTTTCAACTAAAATCTGAAAATACAAGACCGCCTAATTTCGAGGATAAATGCTTATTCGCTATGTGTTTACAACATTTTCTAATGCTAATAAGCCCATTAGATTAATTAATGTAAAATTCTGAAAATATACTGGAAATATAGGCGGTGGAAAAATATACTGGAAGTATGTCGATGTTGCGTGTCGTACAGCTACGATATCTCGTTAAAAATAATGAGGTAAATCGAATATTCGATTTATTGTCTTTCCTACACATATTTACAAAAGCATCTCAATCAAAATTAATATTTGAATTCTATATAAACAGTTTCTTACTTATATCTTCATCTTCTAGCTGCAGCTGTGGGTGTGTGTATGTACGTATGTGAGCGTATAGATTCTTTTGGTATAATTATATATATTTTTTTGTTTCTTATGTACGTATATTATTTCTTGAGCTTTATTGAACTTCTTCATCCTTGTTTTGATCTATTACTTTTCGTTAGTTTTTTAATCTTTCAATTTATATTTTACTTATTAATACTTGCAAACTAGAATAAAACAGTTCAAATCGCAAATACAAATTTTCGACAATATAAAAATAATTATTTGAAATTTAACGCTAAAACTCGACAGACCATCCAAAGCTCGCGCCTCTATTCGGAACTCCCAACGAACCTGCCGCACACTTCGCCATTAATTTTCATTACACGGAAAACTTCGCCGTGCATTCACCTCCAGATTTTCGCGTTTTTCCGGCCTCGAGTGTTGCTTAGTCACGAGGCTTTCTCTGTTTCATCCGCCCTCGCCGTTGTCTGGTCTGAAACCAGGCCCTAATGAAGCAACGCTGAGGAATCTGGGGCGCGCTGTCTCTATGTGGCGCCGGAAGCTCGCGCTAGGGCCTCGAGTTGCGAGATGAGTTTCGCGGCAGTTTAATCGCTGTTTGATTTAGTCGGGGTGCTCCGGTGATGATGAGGAGTTTGTTCTTTTTGCACGGGGGAGTTAGATGAGCTTTGGAAGTGCGCGTCGAGATGTTTCTGGCTCGAAGTTCGATTGATTTTGGGAAGAGATTGGAAAAGTGGGTGAGTTGGATGTCGATACGTGGATGGTTATTGGTATTTGATAGCTCGATATTATTGATGTTTTGAGTTTAATGTTTTAAAGTTCTTTTATTGCTGTATCGATTTACCTATTAATATTTACGGGTTTCGTATACGGTAAAATATTGCAGTTTTTTTATACTAGAGGTAAACAGCGTAATGACTCTTTGCTTCGATCCCATGAAAATGTAGATTCTACGTAATAGATTAAAAATGGTAGTTTACAATAAAAAGTAATACAATAATTACAGAATACAAAGCCTACTCCCAATCCTACACCACGACAAACAAACATTCAATCCACTCCGTTCATCAAAACCTTTCCATCTCAATCTCTCAAAACAGTTTCATTCCTTTAATGCACCTCCCACAAAAATCCTTCTTACAAAACCCACGCAGCACCAATAACCCCCAAACCAACCCAATTCAACGGCCTCATCCACACAAGCACATTCCGCAAAGATTCGCCCAGACACAACTGAATCCTATTTCGTACACGTAACCCCCGCGAGTAAAGAAAAGCCAGCGCACGGATAAATACCTCCGGGGGTAGCATTCACCGCTAGGCTCGTATCGGCTCCTTTCTGCTTTCCTGCTGCCTCTGCATTGTCGTTGGCCGCGAACGCTGCAAAAGATGAAAGGGATCATAATAATGCTATAGTACATGGGCTTGGTGCAGGTGGAATTGTTGAGCGTAATGTGACGTGGTATTGACAGCATTACGTGAGGGGTTTGGAGCTGGGAGTAAAAGAGTCGCTGAGAAAGTGGGACGCGAAAATTGCGGTTTATTGAGAAATACCATACTGGCGATGGGTGCTGGGGTGTATTGAGCCTGGAATTAATCGGGAGAATATCTGCGGCGGATGATTGACAACAAAGTTATTTATTAAATAAGATATTATTTAAATTGAACGAGAGTGTGTAGCAGTTTATTTATAAATTGAATATTTATTTATAGTCAAAGTGATAAATTTATTAAAAATGTGATGAAGACTATTATTTTATAGATCTAATTTGAGCTCTATTAATTATGTCAATACGCAGTTGAAAATTGAGTATTGTGTATAATACAGAACTTTTTAAATTGAAAATTGTCTTCTAGAAATTTATAAAATATGCGTATTTTTTTATTCAAATACACATTTTATGCAAAACTTTTAATAATGAACTATACAAAGTATATTTCACATTATTGCATACGTTGTTATATATAGTATTTATGTTTTTATTTTTACGCAAGATATGTGTACTATTTACTACATAAAATATAAAAATTTTTTTGTTTTTTGTTTGTTTTTTTTTTTTTTTTTTTTGTTTTATACGACAACCTTCATTTTTTATCAATCAACCATCTGTGGTATATATCGAAACCCCATAATCGAAAAATCATATTCACCCTCTTCAAATCTTTGTTAACTTTCAAATTCTTCTCCCAGCAGCGACACATCTCGCTCGTTTTTCTACAAAAATACGTAGATCGTCAAGAAAAACTGCAGCGTTTCTAGTCGCAAACCCTCGCGCTCTCTCGTCTTTACGAGCGCCGCGCGGCAACGGCGTTTTTCTCCCCGTAGCTCGCTCGTCTCCCCTGCAGCTTTCTTGCTGAAGATTCACGGGGGAGAAGAGAGAATGGAGGTTATTGGGGACTGCACGCGCGAGCCTTCGGAAAATGCTCGGGGAACGCTGGAATTCTATTATGGCCGCGGGGTATACGTGCGTGGTTAATGCGTGTCATTTGCGCGAGTGGGATTTTATTTTGAGGAATGGAATTGGCGGATTCTGACGCGAAGATTCTTTAACGCCGGAAATGTTGGTAGTTTTTTTAATTTTTTAACGTATAATACTTTTTATAAACTTCTCAGTGACGTTGCACAGTAACATAAGCACCTGCCTAGCAACAATTTTCAATTATTTTACATGCTTAATCTTACTTTTATGATTAAGAAATACTTATATTTAAAATACCAATTTAAAATGAAAAAAATAAGCTTTCATTTAAGTACTCATACAAGTCGAACGCTTTATTTCATAAAAAGTAACATACAATCGAAAGTTAAATTAATCATTGTTTATTAGAAATAAATAATAAATATTAAGCGGAAAAAATTAAAGTAAAAAGGTAAAAAAATTATTGGAAAATTGATGATAAAAATGTTAAAATAATTGAATTATTGATTTCATACAAATGCTCTACTTAGGTAGTCACAAAAGATAAAAGCATGGCTGTTTTGACATAGTTACGTTACGGGACTCCAAATAATTCATTTATTTTATTATAAATGTTTGCTTGGAGTTGGGTACATTTTAGTAAAAATTTCGACATTTGTTTTAATAACATGGTTTATACAATTATTCCTGTTAGTGCATAAAGAATATTACAAACAATAATTAAATATTTCTTAAATAAATTATTGTTTGTGAAATAACAATAAATCAGATTTCATATCTAGCAAATGATATAGTGTAAATTAAAATTACAGGCGTTGCTAAGTTTAAAAATTTTTCCTGTATTCAAAAATTTATGAAGAATAATCTTATGTCGTTTTACAAACTTACAAACTGCATGTACCTAGTTTACTTGTAAGAAAAAGAAGAAATTCTTATTTTTTGTAATAAATTAGATCAGTATTAAAGATTAATTTAACTTAAATTGATTTTATAATAATTATTATAATACAAAAGAACGCGTATATTTAACCAATTATTTATTAAATCAATGGTTATTAACACTGTAATATATGTTAATTTTTCATGAAGGGATGTTTTCTGGTTCCAGTTAAAGGTGAAAATATTTGATTATTTTTTGTACTTTGTATATAATTAGTAATATATAAATATAATTTTTTTACAGGAAAATTATTGCACAAATTAGTTTAAAAGAATTTTTATTAAAATCTTTTAAAATTTGCGATGCTTCTAAAATGGTCTTTTATTCTATAGTACTTTACTTTGTTTATATTAACAAAATCATACTTGTTTCAAGCACTGAGAATTTCGATTTAATAATTGATAAAATTACAAATGAACTTAATATCCACCAAACAACTATATTTATAGATAATGAAAATTTTAAATTCTCACAAACACATTTCTTTTATAAAATGATTTTTAATCGGATTCCTTCTGTTATTGTTGATACAAGTAGAATTAAACAGTTTTGTTTTAATAGATCAATTAATTTATCAATGTTTATAAAACCAAGAAGTGTGACTTTATACATTATTTTACAAAATGAACACGAGTATTACTTACAAAATATTTTAAAAATTCTTGACTTTCTTTCTTATTATTCTTTACTACCACATCGACCAAGGTGTCTTATTCTAATACAAAGCAATTCAACTTCATTTAAGAAGAATATACAGAAATTATTGTTTCAAGCATGGATTTTAAAATTTCTTGATATTTTGATTTTAAATATAAATAATTACACAATATTTGATTTTAACCCCTTTACCGAGGTTTATCATGAAGATTTTATAAATTCAAGGAATCATGTATTTATTGACAAACTTCAGAATTTAAATGGCTATACCATAAATACCCTTTTTTTCAATAAACCTCCATATACTATTGTTTCAAATGACTTAAAGAAAATTAGCAATGGTTTTTGTTTTAAATATATTGATGAACTGTCAAGGGTTCTAAATTATAGTATAAATTTTATTTATAATAATTCTAATACAGCTACGGATATCTTAGAGAAACTACAAGAAGGTAATATTGATATATCACCTGTCACATTCGCGGAAACACTGTTATTTTCATCGACTAGTTTTAAAAATATATTATTTGGAAGAGGACTAGTGCACGAAAATATAGTTTTAGTTGTACCAATATTACACCATTCTAAGGTCACTTTATTAAGTTTATTGAAAGGATTAATATTTTTGTGTTTCTCAGCTATCATTGTATTTACTATAGTTTTTATAGCAAAGATGCTTAAATTCAGGTCACTAAATTGGACACCTTTTTTTGTTTTTAAAAATCTATTGGGCATTCCTAATAAAAGAGTACCGAGAAAGTTAGTTGAAAGACTTATTTACTTAAGCATTTCTATTGTATCCATCAAATACTCATCTGATATCATTGCTGTCATCTTAGATAACAAAGTAATAGCTAGGCGGGGAGTGTTATTTGATTCATTAAAGGAAATATTTAATCCCTCTTTACCAATATACATGAATAAAGCTTTTTTTCAACATGCCTCTGATGATGGGAATGAAATCATTCAAAAGATACAACAAAATGTTAAAAAAATCAAGACTGGTACCGAATGTTTAAAAATGCTAGCTAAAGAAAAAGATTGCATGTGCCTACTTGCGGAAAGTCTTGCAAAATATTATATCAAAATACTTCGAAATAATGATAAAACACCAGCTATGGAGATAGCCAAGCCTATAGTTTTTCAAGATCTCTCATCATTTATATACAAAAAAGCATCACCGTTTGCTGAAAAATTTGATCAGAAAATTTTGCAAATTATTGAATCCGGCATTCCGAAAATATGGGAACCTGATGATGAAATAATCTCTGATTTACGCAGTTCAACAGAGGATTCTAAGAACA
>JAPYZA010005875.1:0-11696 GCA_030522685.1 Eupelmus azureus | reverse complement strand
GTAAAATTGTACGCTCTACAATGTGGCGCAATCCATTTTTTGATAGCTCTTTTAGTTCAAGAGTTATTTCAAAATCAAAATTTTGCATCACGATGTCTCGAAATGTCAGGCATTTTGGACTTTCTTGCAGAAGTAAAAAAGTTTTTAAATGGGTCAAAGAACCATATATCTAAAATGCAGCCATTTACAAGATGTTTCCATTTCAGGGCTACTTTTACTGGACTAAATGTAACAGCTAGCTGAGTCTGGTTCCGGCGATTGATGCATTAGAACGCATCAATCGCAGCTCTCAACAATAAAGACATTTATAATAAAATCTCTTTTCTTCTATCTAGACTCCCATCCTTAAGCGCACGTAGGCCTAAACTCCTACAGTAGCTTATGGCGTACGGTACTGCCTGCGCGCAAGCGCGAGGCTCGCCCGCCGACGTTTGAACGCCGCGTCTTACTGCAACGCTTATCTTTATTTTTTCTGGCATAAACTCAAACAATTAATTTATATGCAGGTAAAATCATAATCAATGTATTAACAATTATACAATACGTGTTATAAATTATTAATTTTGTATTTTAAAAGTCGTTTTTTTTTCAATTCGAGTAATAAGTTTATATGTTTTTTTTTAAGAAAAACCAATTTCTTTTTTGATAAATATATTTATTTAATCCAGTATTTAATGATAATAATGGTTACAATAAACAATTTGATGATTTTTATCATTCATATAAAAATAAAATTAGTTTGAAAATAATGATCAACATAACTTTTTTTGCAGTTTTTGACTCATATCAACAATAAATTATAATATTTATGTATTTTTAACTATACCATTTTGTAGGAAATTTATGACTAAACAAAAAAGGTTCTGTGACTTTTTGCTCTAAAATTCAAAGGAGAAAAAGATATAAGCAAAAAACCAATAAAGTCCGCGACAATTTTTTGAAAAAATTGTTAATAACTTTTGAAGCTCAACTTTTCAGTTGTCGAGACTTTTGTCCGATAATCGTCATGTTATTCCGCGACGATTCGTACGAAACATCGTAGTTAAAAGAAACTTCCTGAAATCGTCTATTTTAGAGCTAAAATGACCGGACTATATTTGACATCTCACGGGTGGGTGGAATTAGGAGTGCACGGAATTGGGTTGGGGTACCTTAGAAAATGTCAGAGAGATTTTTTTGCAATTTTTGAACTTATTTAGTAAAATTATATCTATATTTTAGTCAGAAGGTAGGGTAGAGATCGAGTTTATCATTTAATTCAGATAAGTTTTTGTTGCTTAAAAGAAATCTACCATAAATTTGAACCAGATTAATATTTTTAATTTCTAAAAATATATTTACATTGGTTTTTTCTTCTTCCTAGCTTCCTGATTATTTACATAAGTTACGAAAGTTTGTAATTTTCGTTACCTAACAAAAGTTATGTATATAATTCTTTTTTGTTTTATTGATAAATACAGTACCCATCAAACAGTCGCATGCGCATACGTATATACGAAAACACATGTAATATAAATGCGTGCGAGGCATCAAGTCACCAAGAGAGAAAAACATAATATGGCTGCTGACGCGTCAGCAATGCTGCTTCGGATCGCCCTACATAAAGACCGTCTGCGCAAAACCAGTGATAATTCACAAAATTACGCCCACTCGATAAATATCACCTAAAAAACTCTAAAAAACTTAAATACCAACAGGAAGCTTCGACAACATTCACGAATCTTTAACTATAACCGGTCGTCTCGCCGTAGGCGATCGGCACGTCGCACTGGCGCGCCTTTGTAGAGAGAGCCGCAGGCAGCGCTTATCAGACCGGTATGCGAGGCAGTGGGGAGGGGGCCGATTTGCCGTCTCCCGAGCGAGCCTCGCACGCTGGCGAGGAGACGATTTTGCCGGCTGGCCGCAGTCAGCTACTTAGTCAGTCGCAGAATTCGTGCGCGATCACGCACGAGCTATTGTAATTGCGGCAGAGGTCCACGAGCCAGCATCAGGGAGCACGGAAGTATACTGGGGAAATTCCGAGAGTAAAGACGACGCTGCGATGTACGTAAAGTGTTCATTTCTTTTGGGTTTGAGTTGTATTAATACGTTGATTTTGCTTGGATATTTATGCGGATAAATTAGCGTTTCATTTGCGTTTTGAAAAAATCGAGTTGTCACCTATTTGGTATAGAATAGAATCCATCTAGCTTGCATATTCTGCTTGTTGCTTATGTTGTTTTCTAGTCAATTATAGGCACACGCACACCGCGAACGCATAACTAAGCATGAATACTCGAACGCACATTCGCTACACTTTTACGTGCAATGTATTAATGTCGATTATTGATTAATGGAGTTGATATTAGTTTATGAATAATATCTTTTTTTTATATACTATTGTAATTATTTATTATTTTATTAAAACTTAATTCATAATGCCTTTCATTTTATTATAAATAAATAATTAAATTTTGTTTATACAATAATGTATTTTACAACATTTTACACTATATAATAGAATATTGGTTTTTGTTCACTAAACATTATTTAAAAGATAAAAAGTTTTTTAAATGAGATAAGAGAACCGGTAATTTTGCAAATTATGTATTTACCGTTTTGTAACTGGTCAGGCAATTTTCTAATAAAACATGTGGTTGCAACAGTTTTAGAGAATTGATGTATTAAATGGAAAATACTTTATCGCATGTTGAAATAATTTTCGATGCATTATTTAGTATTTTCTATATATAATAATTGTCAGTAAATAATTACTTTAGAATTATTTTAATTATTTCAGAAGCCTTAAAAAAAAACTTTTTCTGTCCAGAATAGATGTTTAAGCGTGCTTAGAAAAAAAAATTGTCGAATCTTAATCTTCTTATTTCGCACAAGATAAGAAACAACTCATGCGTATATGATAACAGATTACAATCACATTACTTACAAATCTTCATGTAATTTATAAAGCTTTAAAAACTCATAAGAACGATTGCATAACAGTTCGCGGGAGGTCTTACGAATAAACAAAACTCAAGTACGTGTTTCTCACATATAAACGAGGAACACAGTCATTTGTAGACTTATCTACATTTGAGATCTGTTTTGGCCGATCTCGACGAGCAAGTGTTTTTACTTTTAAATGAGATTTTGGCATCAACATATTTCTAATCAATAGATTTCTATGGAAGAAAACAAGATTTAAAACTTGTCGAGGTATAGTTTTGTAGTATAGTTTGTTCGTAAATTCGTTCGAATGCCGAGTAAAAGCTGTGCACTTTCGGCATTGGGAGAAAGTGAAAGCGATATAATTGTCGAGCAAAAATGAGGAATGTGAAAATCAATAAAAAATATCGCTCCTCCAATGGAGCCGGGAGGACGATAATGCACGAAAGGAATTGAAATGAGGTTTTCTGCGTGATCAAAACAATAGAAATTGTATCGCAACGTATAGTTTTTTTGTTCATAGAATTTAAAATATACGAAAAAATACAGAATTTTGTAAAAAATTATTCGTTGTCTAAAAGAATAATTTTGAAAATTTAAAATTTCACTGATTAAACCATTGAAAGTTTATTGTTTCTACACATATAAAAGATTCTAAAACGAGAGAACTTTCATGACTAAAATTTTATGAATAACTATTAAGAGTGGACTAGTACTAGTGCCAGGATGATATTTTTGTTCGTTATGAAATCTATGTCGATATATCGCAGGCGTAGAATTTTCTTAAGAGGACAATGATTTACAGGTATCATGAAACCATAAAAAAATTCCGCTCATTTACATTTATTAGTTAGTTGGCTAATAACTTTTTAGTAGATTCGTACATATTTTTATACAATTCCGAAAACTTTAAAACATGAAAACACCTACTGGAAAAAGTCAGCTGAGATCTCACCTGCGATTTCTCATCTGAGATGCCGTGCCAAAATTGCAGGTGAGATCTCAGCTGACTTTTTTCAGTGGGGATGTTGATAATTTAAAGTTTAATTATTATTAAATAATAATTATTAAACAAATCTTCCGTATACTACAAACATGCAAATTAAGCCTCACTTATAAGTCTAGATCCGCACAAATAAGACACTTTCATGCAATCTAAAGAATTATTATTTAATTTGTTATGCTCTTGTTCTACAGTAAAAGCGAATACTTATATTTTTTCTTCTTCTTTTTTCAGCAAGATGTCCGTGAATCTCAAGAGTGTCTTAATCAGCGATCCCGTCGATGAGCGCTGCGCAGCTCTGTTAACGAAACATGGAGTATCGGTCACGCAGAAATATAAACTTCCTAAAGAAGAACTGATTGCTGAGTTAGAAGTGAGTATTAGAATTGAAATTTAGCAAATTTTGTACGGACAATTGTAATAAGTTTTGGTAAAAAATAAGGTAAATTAATTTTAATAAGAAAGAATTGATAAATTTATTTCCTTGATCGTATTACATGACGTATCGCAGACTTTCATGTAAAAATTGTCTGCTGATTCGAAAGATTCATTAGAATTATTAGCTCCCCTTTTTCAAAACCAATTATACACAAAAAAAAATTATTTTATTTTTCTTCAAAAAATGAAGTAGAATATTTGACGCTTATTTCGCATTGAAGCGAAAATTTTTTTCATTTGTAAATTTATAAATGAATCTGAATGCTTTAATAAGATAAATCCAGTTGTAAGCTTGCGATTGAATTTGAAAGCTTTGACTTTCTAAATAAATGCGAGAAAATTAAATCATTTATTTGAATTTTCAGAAGCACGATGGCTTGATAGTAAGATCGGAGACCAAAGTGACAGCTGACATTATAAAAGCTGCATCAAGATTAAAGGTTATCGGTCGTGCCGGCACTGGCGTCGATAATATTGATATTCCAGCCGCCACTCGCAAAGGAATATTAGTTTTGAAGTAAGTGTCTTCTTATCTTAGGTTATCTATTTAAGTAATGTGCTGCTTGTACGTCAGTCTCGAAGCGAGACCCCCTAAGGAGCAATAATTATTAACATTTATTGTGATAACACTTTTTTTTTCTTAAGCTGATAGCAGAAAGTGTTAAGGCGGTCAATGTTTTAAGTTATTGTGAAAATGAGAGATGTTGTGTCTAATGAAAACATTTATCTGTTTCGATTAATTATTAAGATTTGCGGTGTCTTTTATACTTGAATTATCAATTGAAAAATTTTACATTTTCATAATATATCTTGTTAAAATGTTATAATAAAACTTTTTAAGCCCTGAAGAGGATGGTGATAAATCGGCCTAAACGTCTGTTTTGTCTTTTTAAAGCTTCATAAATTGAATAAAATACTTTTTCAATAAAATCTTCGTTTAAACAAGCAAATCTAAAAAAAACAACTCTTTACCTCAGCACACCGGGCGGCAACAGCATCAGCGCCTGCGAGCTGACCTGCGCCCTGATCTCGGCGCTGGCTCGCAAAGTCGTCCAGGCCGGCCAGTCGATGAAGGAGGGCCGCTGGGACCGCAAGCTGTACTCGGGCCGCGAGCTCCAGGGCAAGGTGCTCGGTGTCCTCGGCTTCGGCAGGATCGGCCGCGAGGTGGCCAGGCGAATGCAGGCCTACGGCATGGACATAGTCGCCTACGATCCGTTCCTCACCTCCGAGCAGGCGGTCGAGCTCCGGGTTACCAAGGGCGAGGTCGAGGACGTCTGGAAGTCCTCGGACTACATCACCGTGCACACGCCTTTAATTCCGTCGACCAAGAGTGAGTTGGCTATATTTAAATTTTTGGAGGGTTTGTTGTAGCTGGTTTTTTTGTTTGTTCAGAGTCTGATTTTCAGATATTGTTTCGTAGAGCTTTAGTTGGTTTTTATCTACGGAGTAGGCAGATTCAAACAGAAGTGATTCTCATCGCGATCGGTGCGCCCTCCTACTGCTAATCTGTTTTTCGTTAATTTTATTTGTTTAACATATTTTAAACACTTATATCAAAGTTTTACCACGCGTGGAAAGTATTCAAGAATATTTTTAAAAAAGTTTGATGAAATAAGTAAGCAATAAAAAGCGCTATTTCATCGGACAGATTTGAAAACTGTTTTACAAAATCGCCACTGATCGTTTGAGTTTGTCCGGCGAGCTGTAGCTTTATTTTGTTAACTTGATATCTGAAACTTTTTTAAAAATATTCTCGAATTATACTTACACCTGGATACACTTATAGTAATTAACTTTAAAAATCAATAAAAACGTTAAATTATGTTATGATGGTTAGTAGGGCGCTGCTGTCGCACTTGGTTTCTCAATTTCTTGAGGAACATTTTTAAAATAGATTCGATATTTCTTACGTTTAATATCTTCTAATCTTTAAAATTTCAGTAGATCTTAACAATGTTTTAACTTATAGGCCTAACCAGCTTCAAAACATTTCATTATTATTTAAATTATCTTCTTTTGCATCAAGAAAATCCTTTTGAATACGCTATTATTGTCATTTGAAGTACCGTCATTTTATGTCATATTGCTGTTTATTAAATATTAAATACAATGTAAAAATTAATGTTATTAAGTTTCTGTCTAAAAGCCACTTAAATAGTATAATTATAGATCACTTTATAATTAAAAAATACTATTCTTTCAAAATTTAGAAGATTAATAGCAAACAATTATTATTATAACTCTGAAAATTAAGTTTTCCGACTTATTTTAATAAATTAAATGTATGACTGTAACAAAATAATATACATATAAATTTCACTCAAATAAATAATCATTATCTCTTTCTGTAGATTTGATAAACAGTACGACACTTAGTAAATGCAAAAAAGGCGTTCACATTGTGAATGTAGCACGTGGCGGCATCGTCGACGAGGAAGCGCTTTTACAGTCAATCAAAGCCGGTCATTGCGCTGGTGCGGCGCTCGATGTTTTTACCGAGGAGCCGCCGAAGAATCCCATTACATTGGAATTGATTAAAAATCCCAATGTTATAGCTACTCCTCATCTAGGTGAGTTTTATATTTAAATACATTCTATTTACTTAATGGTTTTACTTTACTAAGCAATATTTAATGAATAGTCATTTAAAATGACTATATAATATTTATATATAAAAATTTTCTATTTATTAATATACTGAATTTTTATTAAAGAGATTAAAGATTAAAAAGATTAAAGAGATTTTTTCTTAGTAAGTTTCATTTACTATAATTAAAATAATACTTATCGCTATAAAATAAAATATATAATGAAAACTAGTTATTAATTTTAGTACTTACTTATATAGATATTTTAATATATTAAGTTGATAAAATAAATTATAGTATTTTTCGTAACAAGGGCGTAAAGTTTCACAGCCACGTGTGATTGCCGTGCACGAGGGTCGGTGAAGCCGGCCCGAGTGATTCGGAATCACACGCGGATGAGAAGTTAACGCACATGTTGCGAACAATATTTTATAATATCAGTATGCGTAAAATTGCACTTTTAAAAATATGAAAAATGTGTAAAGTGCAACTTTACGCATACTATATCAAAAATTACATTTAAAACAAAAGAAAAATTTTTAATTAAATCTGCACATTTCGAATATGTAAATAATTATTATAATTAACAAGTCAATTTTTATTTAAAATGGTATTTTACCGATACAAAATTAATAAATAATAATTAAAAGACATTTGTCGATTTGCATAAACAACAAAAGATTCACTTTTTTATATTTATAATAATTATCATAGGTTATTCTATTGAGTTAAATTAGTCATAAAACGAGTCCAGCTATATTACCGCATAACAATAATAGTAGTAATTTATATCTAGTGGACAAAATTTCAGATATTTATATTGCAGCTGTGTGATTGCGTTTGAAGTAAAAAAATCTCTATAATTTTTATCGCGTTATTAATATTATAGTGAAATCAATATTTTAACATCTGTAGAAACGCCATTGAAATGAATAGTTACAGAGATTTTTAATTTTTTATTCTAAACGCATTCACGCAACTATTTATATAAATGTTTGAATTTTTATTCTTTCTATAGATTATTACTATTCGCTATGTGATAGTAGTGTGAAATAAAGTTACAACCCGCTACTTTTGTGGTCAGTTTAAATATTATTACAGATCTAATAAATGAACAGAGCTTTATAAACGCTGAGTGAAAATAATTATTCATAAGTCATTTATTTTAAATTCTCTGCAATTTGCCGCTTAAAAATTATTTTTATTTCACGCTTTAAAAAGCTACTGATAAAGATTTAGACAGTTAGATTACGCGATATCTGTACTATAAAAATACATTAGTGCGAGTGAGATAGCGAGTCTCCAGGCCTATACTTACAGATTAAACTAAAGAATTTATAAGAATTTTACACTTACAAAAGGAGTCCAAAGCATTTGGATCTAAAGTATTTACAAAATTGGGACAACATTTCATGAGCCCTGGAATTAATTTTTTAGTTACTTATGATATTTTATTATTTATAGATTTTAATGTAATAACACATGTAAACAAAGTTATTAAAAAGTAAATAGTGCAAAGGTTTCACGTACTTTTGCAATCATTTACACTGTTTTTTCAAACTTACATTCCTCCTAATAAGTACATAAAAGCTTTAGTTAACATAATATAAAATTAAAATAAATGTAATTAAAAATTCAAATTAAATTTTGTGAAACTGCCATCAAGTTTCTACGGTTATTATATGAAAACCAATTTTTACATTTTTTAAAAGAGCATAAAATTTGTTTATTTCTAAGAAAAACTACTGCTTAATATACATTACAAGTTACATTACAAAAAGCTGTCCGAATAAAACAGTATAGGTCTTGTTTAACATATTCATACAACCAACCGCGTACTCCACAGGTGCCAGCACATCAGAGGCCCAGACGCGCGTAGCCATTGAAATCGCCGAGCAATTCTTGGCCGTTTCGGGCATATCCAAGGAATATCCAGTCACCGGCATCGTGAATGCCCCAGTAATGGCGGCTGCTAGCGACTCCAACAACGCCCCCTGGATCGAGCTGGCTCGCCGACTTGGCAGGCTGGCGGGCAAACTCGTCGGACCAAACTCTCCGCTTGTGATCGAGAGTCGCACCCATGGCCAAAACATGGCCGGCAAGACTTTCGTGCATACAGCACTCCAGGTTGGTCTGCTGCAGAGCCGCGCCACCCGTGGAGTCGGACTGGTTAACGCGCCTGATCTGGCCAAGGAATTGGGGGTTCAGGTCAAGGAGAGTCATGATAGCGCCGGTCAGGAATCGGCCATCGTTGTCAAGGCTGGAAAGAACACAATTGCAGGTGATTTGAGTTTTTGAGATTAAGAGTTGGTTAGAAATTCTCCCATATTCGATTGCGTAAAGATTGAGAGTAATAATGATAAAAGGAAAAAAATTATGGAAAAATAACTTAATATTAGTAAGTTTTAATATTAATTTAATATTGAGTAAATAATTAATATTAAAAAATGTATAAACAAAACGCATTTCCAAAAGTTGAAAATTGAATGAATATTTGTATAATGATCTTTTTTTATCAGGAGAACACCTGAGATCCTGATCACAGAACTCGTTGAAAACTTTGGGAAATGTTTGTAGATACCAGGAAATACTCGAATTATGGTTAATCGTAGTCTCATTTTTCATTTTAAAGAAAATATGAAAAAAAGCTTCTACACTTAAAATGTGAATATTTCAGTCTAGAAAATCTTTGATAAATATCTTACAAACAAGATGAAATTAGAGAAAGAAGCTTCAATTTGTGGTTTTTAAAAGAAATAATTTATCACTAGTACCATAGTTATACTTGCTAAAGTTGGCCAAAAAATGTACCAAAAATCATCTAAATTCCGTAGGGCAATGATTTTTGACACATTCTTTGGTAGCTCTGATAGCTCTTTTTTTAAATTTTCCTTAAAATAAGATTACAGATTAAAATATCCATAATTCGAGTATTTTGAAGAGTTAGAACGTATAACTGTATTTTTAATAATTTCTTGGTATTTAAAAATATATCTCAAAGTTTCAACAAAATCTGAAACTCGGATCTCAGATTTCTGGTTAATACGCTTAAAACAACTTAATTTATACAATGAATCAATTTTTTGTTTATTATTTGAAAGAAGAATTTTTGATTTCTCTTAGACTGATAAACTTCGCTAAAACTAATTACATTTCAGTCAATTAATCGATTACTTTTAATTTTATTAAAACAGGTTACTTTTACAAATAAAATCAATCAGCCTTCAAAAAAAATCCGTAAAAAATATCGCGTGTCTATCCTTTTAATCTAACCACAATCAACGATATTAATACGATTTCTTGTTTTTCACAACAGGTACGGTGGTCGGTAACACGACTCTGCTGCTGTCGATAAACGAAGCCGTCTTTGCCGGCGGTGTGCCAATCCAGGACAACGTCTCGCTTTACCAAGTCAAGTCACCGCAAGAAATCGGTGCTAAAATATTCTCAGCCCACGTGGCCCGCGGTGTAACTGTGTACAGCGTAAGTGTTGCCGGCAATTGGATAGTGGTCCAAACCGACAATCCCGTCACTGTGGCAGTAGACGGCACTGAGAGTTACTGAGCTCTCTTGGATCTTTGCTCACTGCATAGAAGTCTTTCGCGAACATTCCGTTATTGCTAGTATTCGATGATACATTGTTGGCGATCTAGAGGATAATTATTATTTAGATGTGAGACAATTAAAGCGATTGTTATTAAGTTTGCGCAATAAATCTTTAAAAGTGTATTGATTAAGTATGTATATACGTATAAGCTTTTTTTATATGTCAATATTATATAATATGTCATGTAAACATGAATGAAATATAATCGAATTGCCTACAAAGATGAGTGTTTTCATAACTGTTCAGTGTGTTAGAATAATTCATTCTCTATCTATGATTAAGTAATACCTGTAAAATTATCTGAAGTTTTGGTACGTGAGAAATCACCAAATTAAATCAGCTGAATTTATAGTATGAAGTTGTCCCGATTCCAGTCTTGACATTAAGATGAAGTGAAACCCTCTTTATTATCTAGAATACACAACTATTTTTTCGCATTTAATTATGAATTTTTGAAAAATTTCTCGACGTCGAATTATTGATACAATGAAAGATAACAACGTGACGTCGCTATATTTTAGAAAAATAAAAAATTAATTGCATAAAAATGGATTCCTATCACATAAAATCACACAATCTATGACAAATAAGGTTTTAGATCAGTTTATAAATTTTGTTCTGAAGATTGAACGTTTTACTAGAAGCTGACGTTTGATTTTCAGAAAAGTTCCACTTACTTTATTAAAAAAAATTATTGATGTTAAAAAGTCGGTAATATCGGTAAACTCGGATTTTTAGATTGATACTTTTTGTATATAATGTCTAAATTATGATAATAACGAAGTCTCGGCCTCAAAATGAGACTTTTTTTGTCTCGAGACGATACGAGAAGTTTCGAGGACTTTCTTGGTCTCCCACATTTCTAGAATACAGAATGCCGTTGCGGAAAGCATACTTCAGCAATAGTATGAGCCGACAACTTCATCAGGTACTCAACAAACTTTTCTACCCACAGTTCAGAACAAAATACAAGTGCCAAATACACTGTACTTCTGACTTCAACAGTAGAGGAGGACGGGGCTATTTTGACGACTATTTTTTTAAAAAATTTTTTCTGCATGTCTATTCAAAAAAATTACTTGCGGTAATTTTTTTCTGAAAGTCTTAGGTCTTAACTAACTACTTGAATTTATTC
>JAPYZA010005874.1:0-26826 GCA_030522685.1 Eupelmus azureus | reverse complement strand
AAATTTTCAGAAAATTTCTCGACGCAGGATATTATTTCAAAGATATTAATACAGAACAGCGAGACGATACCAAAATTTTAAAAAATTTAGAATGAATTAGAAAAAGTTTCTCCATGATGCATTCACAAAAATTTATTCCAGATGCAAGTGAATTCCATTTGTCTCAAGTTGATTTCAGTTCAATATATCGTTCAATATTCGACACAGTGATGAACTGTTAAATTCAAGAAGATAATTATTTTCCTTCCAGTCTACTTGCTTCGAGAAGAATCCTACGTGAATTATGTAAAAATCTTCTTGAAGTTACAATTGTCAATTTTTTCAACAAATATTCTTCCTATAAGAAGATATTGTATTTAATAAATATTTTCAGTAGCTTTAAGCGGATTGCTTGTAGAAAGAAGAGGTTATCCACTAGCAACAAGACTTCGGTGCCCTCGACTCCCACTCGTGCTGAAACATCATCCTTGCTAGAAAAAGCCAAGTTTCCCCTTCATTCTAACTTTAATGCAAATATTTTTAGGTCAGGTATACATTCAATAATACTAATTTAGTACCCAACTTTATTTATCTTCTATTATTTATTAGATTTTTACCGAATCCAATTATAAAATCATAAATCTCGTTAAAACGCAGTGTACAAATACGGCAAAATAATATAGCAACAAGAACTGCACTGAACTTTCATTGATTTATTCACACATGAAACTTCATTTAGACACCATTATTCGCGGTTCGTATGCGGCCGTCATAAATTTTGCTTTAGCGAACGTGCTTTTTTGCTCGTGCAAAGTTTCGCTTGTTATTCTCGGAATAAATGAACGTGTTTGAAGTGTTGTTACGATGACACCACCAAAGGTATTCGTGCTTCTAATATTGATGAAGAAACGTCCGGTCTACATTACTCATTCAGTATTAGATCGATACTTTTACTATTTCTCTTTTTTAGAAATTCCTACAAATGTCTAAGTCGAAAGAGAAATTGCGATTACGTGCCAAATTCTTTTGTATGCAAAGCTCGGTACAAAAAGCTTTATTTTATTTATATAAAGGATTTCTAATGTTTTATAATTATTAATACTTAATAGATATATAATTATATAAATAAATAATTTATAAGAAAAGAAATTTGCGATATTTATTCTAAGTAATAATTCATACTATTAATTTTTTTATGCCCTATAACCGTTTTATATTACGGTCAATAAATATTTGAAATAGCACTAAAAACGAAATTACAAGATTCATTTATAGCTGCAAGGTCTTTGAACTTCTCTTTATTGTAAAGGTCTTATAAAATCAAAATTTTTACTTTCTTTTACGAGTTGTACTTCATGTTTTCTAAACCAATTAAATTTTACAAAAAAATTGTGACAATTACTGTACACGAAATTTTTCTGGGTGTATATCCGATTACGTAAAATGCTTGAGAGCGACATAAAAAGATTTATCTTAAGTTGTCTTATTATAAACATTGCATAAAAATAATTTGGTCGATATCTTATATAACGAATTCGAAATCCAAGTGTAGCAAGTCCCTTTTGAAAAAATTTGCATTATTATATAATACAGTTATGTCTTGTTGTTATAAATTTATGGAAAATCAATAATCAATTTTGGGAAATTTTAATCTTTTAAATTAAAATGATTAATTTTTAACTTTTGTATGTTATAATTGTTATTATAATTTCATCATGATTAATAACAATAAACTTTTTAATGAAAGTAATGAATTTATTTCAATTAGCTCTAGATTTAGTACAAAGAAAATTTTTAGCTTCATTTAGACACAAAAAACATCATCCTTCTCTAATATCAGATTTTGATAAACTGAAAATCCTAACAAGTTCCTTATATAGTCTTGCATCGTACTTCCTGGGGGCTTTCTTTTCTTCGATTTTTTCGTCCACCAAAAATACTTACGCAAGGCAATCACCTGCGTCTCAAGTTAAACCACATGCCTTAAATTCAAGGCTCGTTCAGGAGCGCGCACACGCATTATTGGTATATAAAACATCGGCCTGAACTGTCTCGCACGCTCACAGCAAATGTAAAACACGTCCACAACGAGACAGCTCGAGTAACGTAAAAGAGCCAATTTCTCAGTTATCTCAAGAGTCGTCTTGAATATGTTAAGCGCTACTAAAGAATTATTACTTCTTATTATGCTATTTATTATCGAGAATCTGAGACTATGTATGTTTGTGTTAAGATAGTTTGATGGGCGCTGTGATTTCTCATTGCGTAAATAATTAGATAATAATCTGGAATAATTAAGTGAACTTTAAAATTAAACATGCACTAAACTGGAAGTCTTGTGTCAATGTAACATGAGGAAGTATGTTACATTCTGTGATCAATGACACGTGCTTTAAGTTTGATGTTAAGGAATGCATATCGATAATAACTTTTGCTTGCCTGACTGAACTGACAAGAAACATAATATTTTATCTAACGAATTAGTTCTGAAAATAATGATTCTAGTATCAAACAAATTAATTTTTGAAATTATTAATTAAAATCATTAAAACCTTTTTTAAAAGATGCTATTTAGTGCACTGAATTCCAATTAAAAAAAAAAAAAGAAAACAGAGATGACATTTAGTTATTATTTGCTAACATCAGATGAACCTGAAAAGAAATTTTTTTCCCTTGAAATCTCAAAGCATGAAATTATATTCCCTTGAAACCGTAGCAACCGGCGTCGTGCACCTGCTCACTTCCGAAACGGAAGATCAAGGTGACTAAATATTACAGGTTAATATAAAAACCAAACCTGTGTTTACCCTAGTTCCACTCTAACCAGCGCAGCTCATAACAGCTTTCCCTAAGACGTTCATTCAAGAATCGAGCCGCGAGCAGCGATTCCTTTCCTATTATTCCTCCCCCACCCACTGGCTTTTTTCCTATTCCGGGAGCCGCGCGCGGAGAAAAGCCGAGAGTCACGAATCAGCGAGCGCACGGCGAATCGCAGCTGATGCAACTGCTATAATTACGCGAATTGCACACGACGACGACGACGACGACGACAACGAGCGAGTCTGTGCCGCGCCGCAAGGGCCGGCAGTGCAGTACCGTAGCCGGTGCAATTGGATGCCCGGGGTCACACACGTGTATATATATATATGCGGAACGCGGAATGGAAAAGTGAAAGTAGCTTAAAAGCCAAGCGGCCCCGTGAGCGCGAGCGATTTTTTTCACGCGTCGCCCCGTAAGGATTCTGTTTGTGGGCATGAATGCGGGCTCGAGTCGGCGCGGAGCTTTGCGGAGGATGATGGCTTTGCAAAAGGAGATTTGCTTTTAAGTGCTGCAGGCAGAGCGAAATGAGGGTTGATTATATTGGAGGTGTGTTGGGAAATGCAAAAGTCGAAGGCTGGGAGTGTGATGTAATCCTTGTTTTCAAAATTGAATAAACAGAATCGCGGGGAAAAATTGGACGAAATTTCGATGCGATTAGCTTTAATGTGTGTATTTGTGATGGGATTCGAGCGGAAGTGGTTAGATGTATCTTGATGATCGTCTCATTACTACTGCTACACATGCTATTATTATTGATGTAAGGGTAGTAATTAAAATTTAAATTGTAAAGCATTTACTTTTATATTGTTTCCTCCTTTCTCATGAAACACTCATAAAATTTTCACTCTCTTTCAAATAAAACAAAAATATTCAGAACTACATTATTTATTAAATTTTCAAACTACAACAAGTATCTTAAAATCATTCCAATCCATCCTTATCGCCCAATCTATTGCGCACTTCATCTTCACCTGCTCTAAAAAATTACTTTCCGATTGGCCAATCTTCTCAAATTTAATAATACCAACAACGCCCCAATTACGCCTGGCTTTTCCCCAGAACCGGCGCGATAGTTCATCGCCAAATTACATAGATCCTCGGCACATACGCGCGAGCGCGCAACGCACACAAAGATACAGCGAGGAATACCACACATCGCGCGCGCTCGGAAAATTACATTTTTCACGCGCACACCATTCCGCGAGCGATAAAACCCGGGCGTTCTCTGTTATTATTTTACGCAACAATACGCGCCAGGTCGGGTGTGTCTGTGTCGTAATGCACGCGCGAGCATAATGCCCCAGAAAAGGGTTATCCTGCGGAAAACGCGCTAGGACTTTCTCGCGTTTCCACTGCTGGACGAGCATTGAAATCGGCTCTCCCGCTTGCCCGATAATTCCTGCGGCTACTATGCGAGGAGAAAGAGATTTGCGCGCGAGCAAGTGCAGTGCCTCGCGTCGCTGCTGCTGTAATTTACGACTGACCGTTGCATGCCGATTTTTTTTTAGGCTTTTTTGCGACTTGTTGATTTAGTTGTGAGAGTGAGGAGGTGTGAATGCAAACAATTTTATTCCCTCTAATGAAGATTGCATGAGTGTTTATTGTTGAGTGAAAAATTGGACAGTTTTAAGTTGTAGACCTGAATGATACTAATTACTTATGTGTTTTTCAAGTTCGAAAATGAAAAATTTATTATAATCGTTAATCTGATGGATACCGAGAATTTGCTATGACTAAGAATAATTAGTTAAAATATAATTGGATTTATTCTTTATTCAATTTAATTCATTTTAATCATCAGTTTTCGTCATTAATTATTTATTAATAAGATTTTTTTATTATTAGTTTTGATGAATATAATTTGTTTTATAAAATAAAAATGTAAATAAAATAAATATTAAATTGAGATTCAATTTTTTTTATATCCAATTTTTATTACTATTTCGTTTAGAAAGCGTTGAAAAACTAAACTTTGATTGACACGATAGAAAGTTGATTTTATGTAAATTCAAGGTCAGTATGAATTGATTAGGCTGATTTTAAGAAATAAATTTAAATTGCAAATCTTTTCATCGTGAAAATTCTAAATGTAGTTCATCCAGCACACATCAATCGTTCTAGAACTCAGAAATATACGTTACTACCTTCAACTTTTATAAAATAAAAAAAGCGAATTTATTGCGCCACGAGTTCACAGACGTTTTCGCGAACGAAAAAATTTCGCAAAGACTTTATCGAATTAGCCAGCAGGGCTGAACAGAGAAGAAAATGAAGCAGAAAAGACGAAATCGGTTACTGCAACGAGCAAACGGAAAACGATAGACGACATTTTTTCCGAAAGCCAAAGCCGGTTGTTCCACCTTCGGACACACTCTCGGTGGCTACCGCAAATCGTGCCGACCGAGCTGCAATTTGCAGCAACAGCTGCAGCAATTCGCAGTTTATATTCACTCGACAAAGCAGCAAGCTGAATAAATCTAAATATTTTAATGCGGATGGAGAGAATCGCTTGCTTCTGGTATTTTCTTCTGATGAGTCAGAGGAAGCTGCGCGCGGCTAGTAGTCAAGCATTGATGGAGTAGGAACTGAATTGCCATTCTGCAACGCGAAACGATCGCTAATGCTTAATTAAGTGCATGGACCTGCCACATTAACGAGCGATCGCTCTGCTCTGCTCTACCGATCGGAGAGACTTTCTCGAGCGATGACATATCATGAACGCGGATCAACTTTCCAGATCATTGGAGGTGCTTCCTAGATACATTTTATATTTACAAAGCTATTTTTTCTTATAAAGGTATTGCGATTAATTATTTATGTAAGTTTACAGTAGAAATGTTATGTTTATATTATTTAAATAAAAAAAATTCCGCTATTGATTCATCTACTGTTAATTACTGCGATCCAAGCACTTTTATTTGCGATAATTTTGTTCATGGGTCGAATTAAAGATTAATTAAGCATTCAATATTAAATATAAAATTTATTAAATTTTATTGCAAGCAACTTTCGGTCGATTTTAACGCCATCTTTTACTCTTTTTTTGAACTCTTTTCATTTTGAACTAAAGCTTTTTCTTAATTTTTTAAATTTATTATCTTGAATACAAACAAAATAGATATTTATTACGTCTGTATTTTTACAGCAAGTATTTAATAATTATTAACGTTTAGTTTCGTGAATACAAAGCAAATAATAAAACTCAGGTGACTGTATTATCGACAGTTTTACTGAAGTGTTACACTATATAAGCATGTATCTGTTGAGCCAAGTGGTAAAGACTTTCCTCATTTACTCACCAGATATCGCACGTATACTTGTGTGGTTTAAATCTCATATTAAACAAGTAAATTATTTACATAATGCAACTATTACTAAAGTAATACAAGAGATTTTATATAATATGTTAACTGAAGCAATATTTTTTAACTTGCACTATTTTTGTGCCAATTTTTGATTAAAACTTAATGTCATAAAAATTGTTACACTAATGCACATTTGAAAAATGGCGATGAATTTTTTGACTTAATTTGGTTGCTTAATGTACTTTGAAAACAAAGAAAAAGTTTTTTATTTTGAATACTTTTCGATTTGCTGCAGTATGATGTCTTTCAAGATCCCGACGTTTTGTAGGTATCGTAGTAACTGAGACCGAAGCTATAAAACTTTTCGTATTGATAAAATTCCCTTTTTTTTGGCAAAAGCTATTGACAGGCTTATAGGAGTTATTAAAACGATTGCTAGTAAACTTCTTTTCCGCCCTGCAATTATTCATTAATTTTCTAATTATTGAAAGAATATTTGCAGCTACAGACTTGAATGTCACTATATGCAGTTTACTTAGTGGCATTAATATATTTGACTCCGCCAAGAAATTCATTTGTTTTAATAGTCTCAAAATATCTTTATCCTCCTCTTACACTCTCTTATCAGATAAATATTAACACAAATCAAGTTTTATACTTAATATAAGTTTTATTTTTTTTAAACGTAGTCTTATAAAAATTTATGTCACTACAAATACATTAATTTTTTTATAAGAAAAATTTATAATTAAATAATAGTTATACAAAACAAATACGTGAAAACTCAAATCAAAATTGATGACAGTGATGTTCATAAAATGATGCTATCACCTTTTTTAAGTTTTAGTTCTTAAAATAAGAAATAAATTTCCTAACATTCAACGTTATAAATTAATAATAATATTTAATACTACTTTAATACTTTTTCTCAAATAATATTTGGAGATTCCAGCTGTCGAGATTTTAGTACAGTCTTGATCCATGATAAAGATTTTTTTGGAGTTCGTTTTTTATCTTTATCGGCGAAATCAACTTGAACCAAACCAAAATGATCTCTAAAATAATTCAAAAATGTAATTTAATAAAAGTATGAATTATTATATTACTATAAAATATTAGTTTATAGTCTTACACAAATCCCTGCTGCCATTCAAAACTATCTAAAAAACTCCATATTGTATATGCTTTGATATTACATCCATCGCGTTTTATGGCAATTAACATTTCTTTCATATAAGAATATAAATAATTGATTCTCAAATAATCGTTTGTACCATTTCCATCTGATACGCCATTTTCTAAAACATATAAAGGTGGATTTCCATATTTATCTTTGATTTTTCTTAACATATCTCCAAATCCTTCAGGTACAACCTTAAATTAAAAAGAAACCATTGTTAAAAATAAAAATTTAAAGAAATTTTAAATCTAAAATAATAAATTATTGTAGAGGTTTGAGTGATGAAAAATAATTTTTTTGATCGTTTACGAACTTTAAGCCATTTGCTTTGTGCTGATGGCCACTTTGGATCCACAGAGTGCACAATTCCTTCGTCATTTGGCCAGGTTAATATTTCAGCTTTTGGGAGAGGCCTCACTATATCTGAAGTATAATGGTTTAAACCAAAATAGTCAGCAGTACCCCTAAAATAAATAATTTGAATTTCCTTTTATAAATTTTATACAGACTTGTGATTCAAAGTTAACAATAAAATTTGAATAAAACCTAAATTAAACATAGAAAGCTATTTAATTGTAATTTTTTACAGATATATAATTAACCTCTAAACGGCCAAGATAGTACTTTTTGGGATACCTTTTCAGTCGACATACCAAAAAACTTTAGATAGATTTTAGAAGACTAGACTTCCGTATTCTTTAATGCCAGCTTCCGTTAACGGAATCTAATTTTTTTTATTAGTTTCATTTTATATTATCTCAAAGTAAATATTTATAAAGTAGTTTATTTTTAAACTACAATATATCAAAACTAAATTGTATTCATGTAATTGACGAAAACAAAGGAAGTTTATTCTCTTGCTATTAACGATAGTGAGTGAAAAGAATGTATAATTACGATTATTACTTGATATATTCAATCCATTCATTCGAGAAAGTAGGTAGTCTACTTTTATTATAACCCTGGATTGCGCTCCTTTCTGCAATTTTTTCTTTCATAATTTGAGGGTAATCACCATCTTTAGAAAAAATTGGATTCGCCACCCATCCACATTGAAATTCAAAAGCGATATCGCTTGATATATAATCATTTTCAAATTCACTATACGAATAAAAACATGGGAACACCATTCCGATAAGCCCTTTCTGCTTACTGCGAAATTCTGCATCGTATATGCGATAGGCAAGTGCGTGGGCTTTCAGCATATTATGAACACATTCATATTCACCCCATCCTGTTAAATTAACACCTAAAAAGATTCACAAAACTCAATATTAATACCAACATTTTTTAAAGTATTTATTCAGCTGAATTAAATGCATTTTTATTGTAAAGAATAAATAAACATAAAATCAATAATTTCTAAAAGCAATAATAATTCAAGAAAGCATAATATGTTTTAAGAAAGATTTAATTATTATGTTAACTTAATCTCTTTCCTATTATTATTTTTCTTTTGATCTAATTCGCAAATAATATTCTTCAATAAAATCCATTAAAATTACTTAATTTAATTTCAGCAATGTTCTATATATGAAAATATATAAATGTAAAAATGTAGATAAGTAATTACCTGGAGGATAAACAACATCTCTATATCCGTGCAGACAGAAAATATACGGTTCATTTATTGTTGAAAAAAATTGTACTCGATTCCCAAATTCTTTAAATACAATTCTAGCGTAGTCAGAAAATAAATAAGCCATTCGTTCATTAAGCCATCCGCCAAATTTTTCAAATGATTGCGGGTGATCCCAATGATATATAGTTACAAATGGTGTAATTTGTTGTCTTTCTAACTCATCCAAAATACTGTGATAATAACGTAGTCCATCTTTACTAACGTAATTCGCATCGCCTGTTGGAAGGAGTCTCGACCAACTTATTGAAAAACGATAGAAATCGAACTACAATGCCAAATATATCAAAATTATAACATAATAAAATAAATTTTGTACAATATTATTATATACAATATTGTATATTACAATATACAATATTATATACTTTTATAAAGTAAGATAAACATATACCCCAGTGTCTTTTATCAATTGAATATCTTCTTTATATTTGTGATATGAGTCACAAGAAACATCACCTGTAGATTTATCGGCAATTTTTTCAGGATAATTATGCACGTAATGATCCCAAATATTTTCTTGTTTATCTAATATAAAAAAATTGTTAGAATGTGATAAAGATTGAACTAAATACTAGATCATAATTTATCATTTAATTTGCTAAAAATCAATTATAGAATATTAATAGAACTTTACGGTATCAGTCGGATACTCGCTTCGCTCATGCAAAAAAGTCACACAAGCTAAATAATACCAAAGTCGTGTTTATATGTAATATATTATCCAGCTGATAATTTTACCCTGTATTATCGCTATTATAATATATTTGACCTAAATATGAATACTTACAGGAATAATCCGTATGCATTTTTAAAAATTTATGAAACTACTTCATTTATACAATTTATATTCTAATTGAAACATTTTTTAATTAATTATATCTTACCACTAACGTTCCATGCTCCTTCTACTTGATAAGAAGATGATGCAGTGCCAATCATAAATCCATCAGGAAATTTTAAATCAATATCTTCTTTCTCGCGGTTTCCATTTACTATTGTAATTGCTACTATAAGTAATATTACTACCATTGCAGCTATAAATAATAACAGTTTAATATTTTTCATTTTTGTAGTAATATTACTTAAATACTGTGGGAATCTGTTCTTTCGTTTTAATCTTTAGATACTGAAAATAATCATTAAAATATATAATTAATAATTTTTTAATGTTAAATATATATTTAATATTTGTATTGATATAAATAAAGCTTTAATTTTTAAATTAAATTTAATATTTTCTGAACTTATACAAAATTAAAAGGTTAAGTCTGACAAAGTTATTACTTATACAAGTGACTTAAAATACAAATAAAAAAAATTTCCATAAGTCTAAACAATCACACTGCATAAAATTATTATTTTATTTCAAAAAGTAATTCATATCATTTGAATAGATCTACTTAAAAAAATTAAATAAAAATGTATGTATACACAAACACTAAAAGTCTTACTATTTAAATAGAACAAGTCGTCATGGGTTGAATAACACATTGTCGTTTTATAAGTTACCAAATGCAAAGTACAAAACTCTAATTCAATAAAACATTTTATATATTCATAATATTGATTAATAAATTCGAATACTTAATAATATATTAAAAGAAGTAATGAAAAATTGAGCGTAGTAATCTTACGTGAAACTTGTAACTTTGCAGCACAAATGACTAATGAGGCAAGCAAATGAACAGTTGCATATGATCTCTCCCACCTCATGTTCTAGTGATTAAAGCCATGAATCTTATTGGCCCAGTTGATTTCACTGTTACTACACGTCTATTAACGAACCAGATTCATTATAAGAAGCTTCTTTTATTTATTTTTTGTATGTCCTTGTCTTTATAATTTCAATAAAATCTTGGAATCTTATTATACTGTAAAATTTTAAATTACTAATGACAAATTATAATAAATACATTTACAGTAAATACACTATAAATTATAATATTTTTTTGTAATTTTACTATTCAAAAATTATTAATTATTAAATATATGTAAAAAGAAATATATGCACATAGTGTTTCCAATTATATTAGTTTTATATAAAAACGTGATAAAAATAAACAATATTTAAAGATTGTAAACATTGTACAGTTTTATACAAACACTTAAGCAATAAAAGATAACGTTAAAAAGATAAGAGAAGAATAAAAACTGATCTTTAAGAATGGTTGAAACTATTCACTTGCGATGTTTTATTAAATTTAATAATAAATGCCTAATAAAGGTAAAAGAAGTTAACAGATATAGATGTATTGATTGGATTTTAAATGATTTAATATTATTTTCTCAAAGAGAAATTATTTGTTTGGTAAAACTATTTTTACTGGTATGTATGTATGATTTCGTGTTTGTATGCGTGTGTATGAGTATACGTGCGTACAAGCGTACGAGCATATAGGTGTATGAACTGTGAGTGTGTAAATTTCTCATTCCGTCATAATTCCTAAACAACTTGACAAATCTTAACAACCTTTTGTATATATATATATTCATAGTCGTTACATAAAATAGACTTTCAAATTTTCATCAAATCTATTCATATACAATTTAAAAAAAATTATGTTTGATCATTTTTTAATTAAAATTATTTCTTGTTTAAATAGATTTTTTATATTTTACAGCCTTGAGTAGATATGTCTGCAATATATTGCCATTTTTTTGTAGATAATTAAATAATTGTCTTTATTTAATTATCGCCCTCACGAGGCGTGCCTCGTTTTTCGGGATCACTCTGGATCCACCCTTTTCCTTCTCCTGTCCTCGCCTCTGGGTGGTGCAGCCTTCACTAAGCCGGGCGGGCTTTCTCTCGCCCAGACTCGCTCCAAGAGTCGACGTAGATGGTTCAGTACTGTGTCCTTCCTCTACGCAATGCAGAAGCCTCACCAGGGGATCACAGTTCCGTCGAGGGATCGTCGTCTCAGCGGGCGCGCTCTGCCCATCGCTCGCAGCAGCTGATCAACGAGGAGGCCTTCGCGGCATCATCATCGAGCTTCCCAGCGCTCCTTCAACACCGCGCTGAGGCAGCAGCTTTACCCACGACCCCGCTCGCACTCACGAGCACTCCGGCTTCTTCACCCTGGTACCCTGCTTGGTGCAGGAGGATATCGAGCGGGCATTGCCTCAGTCTCGACCGCTCACCTATCGGTCTATAGCGAAACCCCAAGCGCTCCTGAAACTAACCAAGTGAAACTATCTTTTTTTTTCATTGTAGACAATTTTATTTTTCCTTTTAATATTTCTTCCTGAGTCTGTGAGAATTTTAAATACCTTAGATATAAAAATGTATGCAATTGTAGAAAATCTTCAGGTAATTGCTTTTGAACTGATAATATATCTGTAAAATATGTTCATCAATTCTTCTCCCGCATCCGTAGTGGTAACAGTTGTATCAAATACTTCAATTTATATATAGAAATCGCCTAAAATATTTGTTGCTTAGATATAAGTAACATTTACTGACTTCAGGATCAATATTGAAGACAAATTTGATGACTTTTCATTAAGAGATCTTTGTTCGGTATTATTATTTCATAGTGCTATATTTATACCGCCAATATTTGGTTATAAAAATTCTCACCGTTCATTTAAAAAAAAAAAATTAATTAATTGAATAAACAAAAATTTTCAACAAACAAATCAAGAAAAAACTTCAAATGAAAAATAAATCAATGCATCTGCTCGAGTTCCCGACAACTGCAACATTTCCTTCGCTTCGCTACAATTTCGAAAAATTCATTGCCTCGAGAGCCGGCCCGTAAAAAAAACCGAACCTGCTGCAACCTCACCAGGAAAGGCGGCAATCGAATTTCCTCAAGATCAAGGCTAAAATTTCCTGCCCGCGGACCCGGCTTACACACATTCGCGAGAAGCGCTCCGAGCCTACGTATAAAACAGCCGCGCGCGACCTTGATATACCTACCTACCGGCGCGCCGGATGAGAAAGGCTTTCACGCGCCTACGCGCAAGGTCGTCCCGCTCCTTTTCTCACGCGTGCGGGCACACACGGCAGCACCAGGGCATTACACAATGCTATACTGGTGTACGTGTTTTCGGGCGCGCTCTATACAAGTACGCACTACCGCGTTACTCCCGCCACTGGAGTCCGGCTGCGGTAATGCACGAGCGATTCGATGAAACTGGCTCGCGTCTTGAGTAGGCTGATCTGGAAGTTGGTTGCGTCATCGACCTCTAGGCACGCTTTCGATATTATGCGGCCGCTTGACTGCGGAAACGCTTGGTGGTATATATACTTGAGGTAGGTTGGACGGAGTCATGAATTCTGGAGTGTTTGGTTTGTAGGAGCGAGTATGAAGTAGTGGAGCGATCATCTTGATCGACACTTATGATACATCGATGTTGATCGCTGCGATAGGTTTTATGGATCGGCACACGTGCAGGCTTGTAATGTTCGTGTTAAGTGATTGGTTTGATGTTGCTAACTGGGTTAGGATTTTTGCAAGTTCGATGTTGAATATTACAGTTCGTTGCGTATAAATAGGAGTTGATGTGTAACGAGCCTTTCAATTTCTTTCTTTAAGAGTAGAAAACCCTTTGTAATAAATGTTAAAATTTCATTATAATGTTCTAATTTCATATGAAATTTTCGAAACGAAGAAAAAACCTTGTAAGAATAAGCATTCGGTTATATCTAGTTTTAATTAAAATATTTTGCGAAAATTTCTTATCTTGTTCACACAATCGAAGCACATAGAATATGCTATAAAATAAATTACTCTGTTACAGTAACAGCATGTGAAACACAAAAAAACTAATGCAGCTAATACTAATAAGAGACAAATACTAGTCATTTATTTTTAATTCATCTAGCTTGCAATAAACTTTCTCACGAAACTTTAGAAATAACCTTGGCGACAATTTTCTCCCCTGGATCTTGATTGCTCATTAAACACTTTGTTCGCATTACGTACTATAAGTGTCGCACTTTGTTACATTCACACACTAGTGATTTTAAGTCTGATATTGTTGAACCTCTGGTAGTTGCACATGAAATTTTCGAAACAACTTCTTATTTCAACAGTAATTGTTATATTTTTTCTAGAAAGTAAATAAAATAAGTATTATAATATTCTATGATTACATACTAACTTAGTGTACAATGTTTTACTGTTTGTTATATATTGACATTTGAAAAGAGCATAAATATTTTAAAATATGCATTACAATCAATATAATTCAAAACAATTAAAAAAGTATAGAAAACATTGGGAAATTGTATTAAAGAATGCATTTACTAGATATGGTAAAGGCATCAGTTACTGTTCCCTAAGCAAACGACAAACACTAATTGGTAAATAGTTGAATACTTCTAAAAATCCAGAAATTGAAGAGGGTACAGTAACTGCTACACTTACTCTAGATATTATTATTGTCAAAGTTTCAAAACTGTATACATTGTTAAAAAATTTTAAGTTGGATTTTTGTTGGATATTAGTATTTATAGTTTTATAGGGCTCAATCTCTTTTAAGACCTATCAAGATTTTTCGTCTTTCGTAAATAATTATTTTTCTTTCCATTATATTTAAATATCTAAATTATCTTTAAATTTCTGAAAGATTGAATATTTTTGTATAATGTCTGATGTCATTATAAATGAACAGCAGTTAATATAGTAAATATTATTTAATCTTTCCATCTGAAGTATTATAACTTCCTTTGTTTCAATCTTTATATCAAAAGGGCGAGATTTAACCTCTAATATATTAATTATATCGAATTCGACTGTCATACCCAGATCACTTTTTTGTATACTTCCTTCTTGACCTCTTCCAAATTCATCAATTTTTTTTCTTACATTCAAAACACTATTTTAAGAAGAGGAGCCAGTTTAGACACGTGCAAGTAGAAAAAGACAGGTATAGAAAGGCAACGTTGTTGCAGAAACTAACGTTTTCAATAAAATTGATATGTAACCTCATAATGAGGTACTAATTGCTTAAATAAAACAAAAAATAAATAAAGATGATATTATTACATTCTCTACTAAAACAACATATCAATATTAAAATCAAAAATTTTATTAGTGAGATGATATTATCATTTGATTTATATAAAAAAGGTAAATTAAAAAGCGATCATCAACGAACCAAACAGTTTAAAATTGTATCCAAGCACTTCTCTACTTCTAATAGTTGCGTGTCTGAATGAAATTCCGAATGAGTAATTTCATCAAATTTGTACATCCTACATCCAATATAGGAAAAAAAATTAATTCAAGGTATGATTTTGGTCAATTTTGTAATCGATTGAAAGAAGGAAAGGATTTTACATCCGCGATGATTCAACTTATTTCCTGCGTCAGCGAATTCTCCAAAAATCAAATACTTTAAAAATCTGTGTAAATTTTGTTCGCCTTTATCCAATTTTAAAAATTTAATAAATTCTTTTGTATGTAAAATTTTATATTTATTATAATTATTAATAAGTACACTTCTTCAAACTTAAGGAGAACCAGTACAACACGAACTCTTAATTTAATGGTATTGGCAACTGCTTAAGTTCATTGTTTTAAATAATCGGAGTTAGTGCCTTACTAAATCACCCAAGCTAATTGGCTATATGTGTTAGATATTAACTTGTTTCTTTTAATCTCTCAGATGCATATTTAAAAATTAAAAATCAATTATTCGAAAATACAAAAAATAGACTCATGCAGTTACCATGGAAAGGCACAGGCATAAGTACCATGATTACACACTTACATTGTACTTAATACTTTCCAGGCTTTGAAATCATTATAAGCAGTTGCAATAAAAAAAGTATTTTAATATACATTTTGTGAATTGAAAAGGCAATATTATTTATATTTTATAACAAAATATAGTATAATGATAATTACATCATCGAATCATCGTGGGCAAAATTCATCCCTATAGTCTTCGTTGAAATCCGTTCTTTTATAAACCAACGATCCACAATCGAAAAACCAACTCTCCCCCATCAACATCACAAATTAACGCACAGCTCCCCCGCACTCACTCCAATTAAAAAACCAAATACCAGCATCCTCCGCCTCCCATCTCCAACGAAAACCAGCAGCGCAGCCACTTACCAAACCAAACAAAATTATCCTCTCCGCGGCTAGTACGCGCGTCATGCTCAACTACTCCTTATACCAGAGCGCGCCAGGTCTCCGTGTCCCGACACCTCCTTCTCCTCCCCCTCCTCCTCCTCCTGCACTCCTTAGCGCTTTGCGAAGGTGAGGGTATATGTGCCTCTCTCGCTATCAGCTGTGCGCGCGCTCCGCTCACGCTGCGCGTATATACGTGTGCCGGGGGGCGCCTGACCCGCGCGCGCGCGGCCTGTCAGTTGGCCGTGCCCTGCGCTACGGTTAGGACCGACACTCGCGCGCGCTCACATATATACCCGCAGGTCCTGCCCGGACATCTCCAGGGTGCTCTCCTCTCTCTCCCAGTGCGTGAGACAGGAAGCCCGTGCCAGGTATCCTTGAGAGAGCGAGAGAGCGAGCCGGAGGCTTTTTCTTTTTTTTTTATTGCCGACGAGGATTTTAGACTGGTTGCTAGGTCGAGCGCATAGAGCCCCGCGAACTTTGGGGGAAAGTGATCGTGTCGAGCAGCCCGAGTGCTGGAGGATCGGCGGAGAGGGAGCCGGTGCAGCGCGCAGGATGATGATGAGGACGAGCTCGTGAGGAGAGAGAAAGAGAGAGAACGCGAGAAGGTCAGTCGGCCGAAGTCATGGCGTGCTGCGGCGGGATTACGTTCGGACGGACCGTTACGGGGTCTGCGCTTCTATTGCTGGTGAGTCGATCGAGAGCGATTATTTCCGTTTTCAGGATTAGGGTGAGATATGAGCGGGGCTTGACTGGGTGTAAACAAGTGTTACGTGATATGTAAGCGTTGAGATACGTGAGCGTTAAGTTTTCCTGAGCGTTATGTTTATTTTCACTTACAAATCGGTATTTTCAGGTAGTGCTTTATTAATGTGTTTGATTTGGTACGTGTGGTTCTGCTGGTTTTATTTAGTTTTAACTTGTTTTATAGATATGTACTTTTTTAGTATCAGATTGTAGCAATTAGTTATGTTATTACATCATGATACAGTATTATGAACGTTTAAAGACTTCCTTAATAATCGCTGGTTTTATCATAGGAAAGAACCGATTCTTCTATATTACAATATCAATTTATCAGAATCGTGAAACACCACTGACGTCACAGTAAAAAAGCGACTTCCGTCACTGGTAAAACTCACTCCTTTACCGTACGATTCATATTAATGAATCACACAAATTATTTTAACATCACCTTGATAACTTTCATTATCAACTACAGCCCACGTGCGTTCGAAATCCTATAAACTCGCCGCATTCTACTGAAATATCCGCACGGGGTTCAACAAACTCGATCGCTTTTCTAAAAACAAAAGCCAGCTTTGCGCGAGTGCGCGAACTTTCAAGGCAAAAACTACCTGCAGTCGTGCGCTTGCGCACGGGCATTCTCCTCCGATATCTCTATCAGTTTTCGTGCAACGAGCTGCATTGTACACTTACCCACATGCGCTCGAACGCGCGGTAAAAGTAGGACCAGAAAACTACCAATGTAAATTCCTCAAATCCCAACCCGATCGGCTCAGTCTTTGCTGTTTTGGTATCGATACTCGTTTCCTTTGTGATAAAATTGCTGAGCGAAGTAATGAAGCAAAAGAACTGAAAAAACAATTTTGAAATGGTTAATATTGTGGTAATAACAAATTAATTGAATTTAAAGGAGATGTTATTCTCTTCTAATAAATTTTATGAATATTTTTCTCATACGGTTTTGCATTAAACCAGAAATAAGTACGTTAATTAAAAGTGCAATTAACTCATAGTACAAAACACCATAATTCCATTCACCCGCAAACTCTCAAAATCATCACTCCAGTCTAAAAACCCACCTAACAATACCCACATAAACCAACCCACAAGAAAGTCCCCTCGCTGCAAACCCTCCCGCGAAAGGAAGAAGCGCGCTCATCTCCGCGCAACGCACATCTGCGCCTTATCAGCAATGCGCGATCATCGCGAAGAAACCACGGCAGCCATGCTCGGGCGCGCATACCGTTATATTCGCGTTTCGCCACATAATCGCGCTTTACGTCGCGCACAATGCGCGAGCAGGAACAACGGCTCGTAAGCGGAGTTTGCGACAAGGAGCGCGTATATACGTGTACGCGAGAGTCAAGGATATAGCGTTGCTGGCCGGTGAACGCGCGAAGGAGTTTGTTGCTTAACCGATCGCGAGGAAGGAATGAAGGTTGGTGATGATTTTTAAGAGATGAGGTTGGTGATGCTGGTGTTTTGAGTTGTGTGTTTGGTAGGTTTGGATTTGGGTTGTTTATTTGATGGTTTGATGTGAGTGGGAGAAATGTGTTGTTGGGGATTGGTTATAGTCTGACCTTCTATGTTCAGTTCTGCGCTTTCTCGGTTTATTATGGTTTTTATTCGATTTTTATATTGACGGGTTAGGACTTAATTCTTATAATATTTATTATTATAGTAGATTGCTTAGGAATAGTATTAGCCGGTAAACACAGTATGTATGTATGTATTATGGCTGCGCATATTACTAAAGCGATTTCTCTAAGAAAATCTCTTGGAAAATGCGGTTAAACTAGATTAAATTCATGTAATGGACTAAATATAACTACCTGAACCAGTTGCGTACAGACAAGCTCTTTTTACATTCTTTTCGAATTTGACTATTTCAGTCTATTGCCTATTTTCTTTATAAATACTACTAGATAAATATTATAAATTTATAAAATATTGTGGAAAAGAAATACAAGAAGTAATAAAATAAATAAAAAGTAAAATACTCAAATATCAGAAAAGTGCCGACATAAAGGAAACCTACTGACCGTAATGCAAAGTAAAACCATTAAAAGCAGCGACATCAAAAGTAGAACTATCAGCCAGAAGAAATCGAGTCTTGAGTCAAATAAGTACAAAACCCAAGTAAGCTTAAAAAGAAAAAGACTTCTGAGGCAGGAAAATCCCACCAGTGGTATCCTCGAAATAGGACATACACTTACCCACTCCTGTGCTTTATAAAAGTAGTTATGCAAGCTCTCGTGCACATGTGCCTTCTGGATCTGATCGACTCCAGAACGCCACTGTATGTGATTTTTCTTCATTAAGGATGTGAATGATAAAAAAATTCGATTTTATAATGTGTTTACCTGCTTTTTATAAAGAACAGTAATGAGCTTAACTGTTTTATTTCTATGTGAAAAAATGTAATATTAGTGAGGGAATAGTTGGTAATGTTATGAGCCAGCCTGCTGATAAAACGGCCTTATTTTGATGACTAATTTTTTCTTTTTTCATCGATTTAGGCATTTGAATAATCTTTTTCATAAGTACAATGTCTGATACAGCTCCATTATCATCTAGCCTTATTAAATTAAAAAATTAAATATAGATAAATAAGCAGCATCAGTAATTCTCTAATGATCTGTGATTAAGTTAATACATTAAAAGTTAATGATTATTTGATCGGACATTATCTTAAATATTATATAAAACAACTCAAATAAAAGTTACATTTTGACAGCAAGTGATAATAGCTTTCAGGTATATTAGATATTACATAAAATAATCGACTATTAAATCAAAATTTCTCTCAAAATACCTACTCATTTGCATTTATCTTTCACAGAGAGTTTAGTTAATCATAAAAAACTTTATTTAGAAAAGTTATTTTTTGAAAAAGATAATATTAAATTTGGATAAAGTAACATTTAGTAAAAGTAAAATTAAAATCAAATAACTAACAATTGTTCGCAGACTAAAACGAAATTCAATTGCTTTCACTGCCTTCATCAACATGCTTAATTCTGCCATTCAAAGTTATTTGTCAAAGGCAAAAACCGCCACTCCTCACAGCCGATTATCTCCGCATTGATGATCAATAAGAGGTCCCGTCTAGCTCGCGCAAGTAGTAAAAGCCGATGCGCGCGCGCGCTCGCACCGCACGTCTCATTTAAGATGCGAAATGCAATGCGCGCTCTAGTAATACGTCGTTACAGGTTACGCTTACGAGATTTAATTAGCAATCGAGAAGGAAGCTGCGAGCTTTCCCTTTGTTCCTCTCCGTTAATCTTGTTGACCCAGATTTTGCCGGTGATACAGTCGATTTCGTGTTTTAAATTTCATCGTTAGTGACTTGGGAATCTAGAAGTTCTTAGTTAAGTGTACAAGCTTGCTTTTTGCCTGCACTGAAATGGTATTGTCATATTGAGTAATTTCTGTTACGATGAGCTGAACTTGATGATTTTCTGATAACTGTAGCTCTCTGAATTCGTAATTGGTGAAGTAAGAAATATTTATTAAAACTTTTTATTTATTACGATTTTGATTTGAGTATCTACTAGCTTCATTTGTAAGCTTATTATTCTTGTAAAATAGCTGATCAATAACTAAACACAATGATCTAGATTCTACTCAATTCTTACGACATAGTACGAAAAACACTGCTTAGCATCATGACGTCAGGGTTCAACGAATTTTGAGATCACTGCAGCTTTCTCAATTTAGATTGTACTTCTATTTAACGGAAAGCGTTTATCGGTCAAACGTAATAATACAGTCAAATTAACAAACTACTGGATTAAAATTGCTGGTGTTCAACTTATCTTGACATTATCACGGAACAGCAATACAAAATCAATTCTTGAATTTTTTCATTTTCTGCAATATAGTATAACAAAATAAAATTGTATTGATTTAATTACTTTTCCTTCTACATAAATAACTTTTATCACCTGAAAAATAGTCGACAACTTTTACCTTTCCATCGCATTAATTAAATTTTGTATAAATATTGGTAAACCCGATTAGATAAGAACAAACACACCATTAATCTTTTCCAAACGCAATAAATTAAAAATCCATACGCCCTGCTCTTATCGTTCAATACATTACAATACAAAAACGTCAACTTTTTATTTTCTATATATATCACGACCGGTCCACAGCTACACAAAACAACGCGCCAGCTCTTCGGATTTTTCCGAAATCAATTCCTTCGGCAAGGACGCGATTACATATACCTCGCATAAAAACAGGTGCGATGAAGTCGCCCAGATAATAAGCCGCGTAGCTACGTGCATCGGAATAAATTAACCCTGAAGTGCGTCTCTCGTGCGTATACGCATCCGGATACAAGCGCAGTCAGGTTGAATTTCCTTAGCGCCAATGTGTGAAAAATCAGTCCGCAAACTCGGACAGTAAATCATAAGTGGCGAATGAAAACGAGGACTTCACTGTCATGTACGTGCGCGAGGGAGGCGGGACGACAAGCCGCTATTTTAGGCTGTAAAGGGCGTGAAATCGAGGACGAAACTGTAGGTGAGGTTGTCTGTATTATCCATCAACGTCCTGAGAGGGTAATGAGGATGGTATGGTGGCTAATTATTTTTACTTTTTTCGTGTGAAGATGTATGAATTGGCGTAACTAAGATATGGCGTTATAGTGATATGGATAAGCATAAGGATATGTTCGCAATTCGTGGTTGATTACGTCGTTGTAATTAATTATTCTTAAGGAGCTGTGAAAAAGTCTATGTTTTATTCATTTTTATAGTATTATTACAATTATTCAATTTGTGAAAATACTTTAATTTTCATTGACATACTTCGAGTCTACAGTTATATATGAATTTAAAAAATTATTTTCAAGTGTAAATCTTTTTTCATCAATGTTTTGTTTAATATACCTTTTAAAACTTTTATGTCTAGTCAATAACTACTTTTTCATGTAAAAAGAAATTTTTTATTATTTCAACAAATTAACTTTTTACGCAATTCAAACTAAAGTTTGATGAAATTAACCCGCATAAATTGAATATGTAATTTATTACATTTTTCTTACATTAAATAAGTATCGTTAATTAAAATATTAAATGAATTGAAAATTTTTATTTTCTACTCTTACGTAAATCGGACGTTTTCAATCAAAGCTTGTATTACAACCTCTTAAAAAATTAATTTTATATTTTAACATAATTCAAATATTTTAAGATATTTAAATTACATTAATTTAATTTATCCTTCAAAAATTTTTTAGTACAGACTACAAGTCAAGCTATAGCAAATCGATATAGGTAATTGTACTTAATTTTGTTACAATAATATATTTTGATATATAGAAAAAACATCCATCAAGCTACTGTAAATTATGCTAATAAAAAGCAAATCAATCACGTTCCATTACCATAGAAATAAATTCTTCAAATCGATAAGTCACACGAATCTCGATCACGCTCGAACGGATTCCGGACCGTATATTTCACAAACCTACGTACTTTTGTCCTATAATCGATTCGATTGATGTATTACACTGCTTCAAAATATAAGATACCTAATGAATTTAAAAATGATACTTATTTGTCAAAAAATTATTTTGTATTTTTTAATACGTCATCCTAAAAAGCTAAGAGATAATTCTATAATTATACATGTATAAAAATTATAAATAAGATCATCTAATATTTTTGAAATATCTAAATCGTATTTTAAAAATGTAGATCTCATCATATCATATTTACATTCAGAGGAAATGTTTGATTTTCCATTTGCATTCGTTCAATAAACGAAAAATAGTTTAGTTATAAACTTTTAAAGTTTTCACGATTTTGTTCAGATAGAGATATATCATATATATACTGCAGCATTGCATGTCACAAATATCTTAGCGTCTCAATACTTATCGCGTCAATCGTTATAGTATTAATTAACTTTATTTAGCTTTTGTTTAATAAAAAAAAAGAAAAAATACTACTTAATCATTTTTGCATAAACTATTAAATATGAAATAAAAAAATTTGATGCAAGGTCTCTATTTAAACGGTCATTATACCTGCTCAAAATTATTAATTGCTTCTCACGTATAATCTCCAGTAAATACGACAGGTTTAATGAACGCATGTCGATAATGCTATATAGACTCACAAGACTATACATTCCACAAGTACTTCCCTCTTCTCTAGTTTTCAATTACTAATAGTTTCTTCTTGGCCTCCCGTGAGAGTTCACGGTATAATTAGGTACTCAGGCATCATTCGCTTATGGCGTGTGAGATAGTGCATCGATGCTTTTTGTATTTTAATTGAGATTTAAGTAAGTTGATGGGAAGATAAGATAATCAAATTAAATTTTTTTTTTAAATCAGCTGATATCTTTAGCCTGGTTATAAATGTATTATAGTTTTTAAAATTGTTTTTCTTTTTGGGAAAATTTTAGGAATTTAAAAAAATTAAATTAAAAAAAAGTAGTATTTTGTAAAGGAAAATGCTTTAAACCTGTCTAATCAATAAATTGATTACCAAAAACAAAATTTTTTTTCTTAAAAAGTTCTATTAAACAAATGATTCAGCACAAAAAAATACGTATGTAGAAAGTTCCAGTGTTTTGCCCTACTGGGGAGATTCGCATGTTACCGGCTTGTTTTCGAGTCAATCTCAAGAGTCTCACCCCATATTTCCTGTCAGTAGCAACGAGACACTTCCCGTCCAGAGAGCCGCGATATCAACAGTCCGTCGGTCATCCAACAATCATTTCAAAGTGATCCGGTCTTCCCACTTCCAAACACTTCTTGTTCCCCCATGCTCGGTCATGCGCGACGACGAATTAACTGCTCGTGACGATCTAATGTACCAGTTAGTATGAGCTATGTGCGTAAAATGAATAAAGTGGAGAAAGAAAAATAAGGAAGTGGAAGATTTTTATGGAAATTTATGAACGCGTTTCAAAATGTCTCGCTCTTATGAGTCGGATCTTTAATATTATTTATTTACTGAGAGTTTAATCGCTCGTTTTATAAAAAAATTCAAGTTTTAAATTTGAGAAAAATCTTCTGCTCCAGATTTTATAAACAAATAGTATAAATAAATTTTAATATATATTTTTTATTAATTGAATCTTTTACTGCAAATATATGAAAAAAAAAAAAAATATGACTGCAATTTGCTAATTTTATTCTGCATGAAAGAAGCGAATGCCATTGTATTGTACACTTTTTTTAACAAATAACAAAACCGAAAAACCACAAGTCATCCGAAGAAGAAAACTTTAATTGGCTTGAAAGTCTGACCGAATCACGTTTAATTTCACACAAAAAGAAAACCGCAATTCCAAAATAACCCTTCTTCCCGCTGTCATTTTCCATGCGATCCTCGTCTGGTACATATTCAGGGCAGCTTTTTCATTCGACGGAACGACGTGATTATTGTGGAATTATAAACAATATAAGTGGAGGCGAGAAGTGCAAATAAAACTTGCCCCAGCGGCCTGCACTTTTCAACGGTTCACAGTCCCCACGAGTGCCAGTCGAAGGTCTTCTGTGTACTTTTACCGAGACGGACATGCAGAGCTCGTCTTTGTTTTCTTTACATGCTATAAAGTATTTATATATACGTTGGTTTGTCGTTTTCTACGGAATATGCTGAATTATGGTGCCGTTCACGGGAAAGAACTAGAGAAGGAGCGATGGGCGGAACAAATAGAGGGAAGGGCGATATAGAGATCGCTTGAATGTAAAGCAGGTTAATTATTATTGGCCAAGAGCAGACGTTCGTGTCGTTAAATTGCCATTGCTTTACACGATGCGACGAAGTCTTGGGTACCTTTGTTCAATTTACTACCTTTTTTGTATTTCCCGTTTATCCTTTGTTAGCAAAAGAAAATTCTTGCTTGCCATAAATTTATGATACTATATATTAGTATTTCGTTAATTACTTGATATTACTAGTTTTCTTCATGGCAAGCATGAATATAAAATTACTATATTAATAAATTAATTAGCACATTAAAGAAACTTGTTGACGAGCATGTTTTAAAAAATCTATTGATAACAACAGTTTCTTGAAACAGAACATTATCTACATATTTTAATAAATCAAATCAGTTTTTAAATTTTGTTCATTTTTTTATTTATAACTTAAAAAAAAATTTAATATAATTGAAATTTTACGCTTTAAAAAATATTGAAGATAAATTCAATCGTAAGAATTAATTTAAATGTGAATTCTTTTGGTTAAAACTTTTAATTTTTCCTTCATAAAAAAGAAAAACAAAATTTGTATATTTTTAAGAAAAAAAATTATTTTTAATTTTCATAAGCATTGATAATTTGATTTTTATTTACACAATAATAAACTATCATTAATAAATTCTACATTTTAAAGCATTCCAAAAAAATTAAGATCTAACAAAAATCCTATTCTCAGAACGAAACGCAACGCCTGCTCGCGAAAGTCTTTTCACTGACAAATCACATTATTATACCCACCTCGCGCGACATCGGCGTGATGTCATTATTTTCTCGCCTCGGTAGACAGACATGCTCTCATTCATATCAATGATACCGTAATACTCGCTCGAATATCACAGCTTAACTCGTAAAATCCACGTGCACGGGGCTGACTAATAACAACGCTTGCGAAAACAGAGCCCGCGTAGGTAATTTATATGCGCATGTCGCGATTCCGGTACACCTACGTAGCAATCGACATCGATTAATCAAGCTAGTCCCTTACAGTCGTAAAAGGGATTCCAAAAGAAGGTAAGGGACAGTGGAGAAGTGAGGGTAGCTCAGGTTCGCACGTGCTTACCTACGCAGTGTGACTATGCAGCAGTGCATAGTAGCCTGCATATCAGCATATTTAGTCACTCAAGAGCAAGAAGTAAGGAATATCAAATGTTTCAAGATTGTTGTATAAAGAACTATAAAATTGCTTTAGTTTCAGTATACTACCGAAAATAAAGTTGAAAATGAGGCAGAGTTACCATCAAGTTACACGTTTTATTTAACCTTCTAATTTGCAGAATATAAAAATGTGAATATCTGTAATTAGCCTTATAACGGTTAAATCGAATGCATACTTTAACATCGAAGTCAGTAACCAATTATTGACATTAAAAAATTAATATCGTGTCCTTATTTTAGTTAACAGAATGGATAAGGTACAGTTATTTTCAAGAGAGGATTATGTAAATTGAGTCATTTTGCAGTACAAGATAAACATTTTATTCTTTGTAAGTAACTTTAAGTAGTCTTAAATTGCCATTCACATTAAAGAAAGATGTATAAAAAACATACATTTTTTTTTAATAAATTTGTATAAACCATCTTTTGTAGATAATATTAACATTAATATACACAGTGAACGAAAAATAACTGCTTCAAACAAATGTAAAAATAATATTAGTGTCTTCTATCAAAAGCTAAAGATTTTTTATGTTTATATAACATTTTACTATACAATAAAATATCCAAAAATATTTTATTATCCACAAATATGCAGCAAAATTAAAAAGTGGTCACACCATTTACCATAATTTTGATGTAAAAACACGCATGATGTAGCACACAAGCTTTACAAAGTCAGTTTTTCCACTTTATTGGATATTTTCAACGCAAAGTCTTTCAAACTCACCTACCTTTCCTTTTTAAAAAACGACAAAGGCTCGAAAAATCCAGTAGCCTGCTGGTATAAAATTCTTCCCTAAATCGTAAAATGCTTTTACATAAAAGCTTTAAGCAAAAAAATCGGAGAATAGCTTTGTTACAGGGAAGTGATCGGAGGTATGAGATCAAAAGAAGACTATAAATAGAATTCAAATTATTTTGCCGTCCACTAAATATAGATACAGAATAAAAAAGGACAAAATAGGTGATGGAATGGTGTTGCGGATAAGACTAAGAAGTACATGGCTATGTGAGCAATCCAGAGAGATTGCCAACTATCTCTGACTTACCGATTCCCCCTCAGTAATGGGCTTTCACACAAGTCAATGAACGTCTGCACTAATACACGTGCGTTATTGGTATTTTGGAATTCAGTAAATGATATTCAGTCGTTCAATTTAATTTTTATATCT
>JAPYZA010005872.1:0-11675 GCA_030522685.1 Eupelmus azureus | reverse complement strand
AGCGGATCATGTGTTAATTTCTGATCAGTTCATTTTAACGCAGAGGTATTTAGCGTAAACATTTTTAAATAACAAAATGTGTAATATTCGAATATCATCATTATTTAATTACACAATAATTAACTTTAACATATGAGGATTTCGTCAACACTATAATGTGTGTAGAATTTTGACACACAAATTAATTACATTTGAATCGAATAATACAAGAACACAAAATTTACAGTCTATGACAACGTAGATATATAAGTATACAAGAGGAATGTGCAGAAAAATGTAAGAAGAATTTATAACATTTTCTTGTAATATTTTTTTTTTTAGATTAAAATCGATATACAAAACTAAATATGCATTGCAATTGCGACATAGCATTCAAAATAAAAATTTTTCATTTACTTCTTATTGTATTTGTCATGCAAATAAATGTAAACGAAAATGGATAAAAACGGTCAGAAATTACTTTCAAATTCGAAAAGGTTGAATTTCGTATTTCAAAAGATGATGAAAAATGGCAAATTTTTTATCACATGTTTTTATAGTGCTTATATTTAAGAATACCGATTTATATTTAAAAAATTGCACTTTTCTCAACTTCTATATACCAACTAAATATATAATATATGCCAAAAGTAGTTTCAAAAAATTCATTAGATATCAAAATAATTATCGAACCTGACAATTTTTAAGTTCACATTGAAATACTGCATTTGAAAAGTCTTAAAACGCGCGCTTTCATTATTCTCAATCACACATCTCGACAAAAATTATTAATCCAGATTCATAAAAAAGCTCATAAAAAACAACAACGTATGAAAGAGCGAAAAGTTCAGGCCAGTTAATATGAAATAGCGTCTGCACTTTGCGCATTAATACTACAAGCGGAAGAGGAAGCGGCAGCAGAGAGTAAGAATTTCAAATGAGCGGGCTCGCGCTTGCATTGCGCTTTATCGTGATCGCGCAATAAAGAGCCATCCGGAGCGAAAAAAAATAAGCTCCCTCGCCCTCTTTCCCCTCTCCTCGCGCGAGCAAGCAGCGCAGGCTCCGATAGTAAATCTTCAATAATTACGCCGCTTAAATGCATATAAAAAGTTGGTCGCCGCTGCAGCAATCGACGTTTTCGCTGGAATTGCGGCGGGCGCCCCGCTATATATATATATATATACATATATATGTATATAACTGGAGCCTCCTCGACTCTAGCTTCCGGCGGCGCAATCTTTCTCCCATTGTATTCCCTTCTTCCGCGCGGTCCGCGCGCTCCACACAAAAGACCGCTGCTTCTCCCTCCTCTTCTCCTCTGACTAAGCTCGCCGCGTCACCCCCATAATTTCACTCTCCACTCTTCTCCTCTCTCCCTCTTTTGTACTCTTCTCTGCTTCTTTTGCCGTCTGCTGCGGAGCTTCTTCTTCTTCTGCCTCTTCTTCTGGAGTCCGAGCTTGCGGCAAACAAGTCCGAGCTCCCGACTTCTTTTTGCTACTTTATACGGAAGCGGAAGTAGAGGAGGGGGCGTCACCGATCACCGGACGCATAAATCTGGAAATCACGAAGCGTTAGTCGCGCGCCAAACTTTGTCGCGACGTTAGTCTTGAGTGCAAGCAGCGTCGCCTGAGCCTGACCTCGGCTGGCCATTCTGTATTGGTTTTTTTTCTTTTTCTTTTCAATACGATCGGGCGCGTTGAAATTTTATAGGACGTTATTTAAGGACGGTGAAATACTCGTGAGATTTATAATGGATTAAATTAAATTAATCGTGTTTATAATGTCAATATCGTGTGCACATTTTTGTACAGATTTTTGCTTTCAAATGATTTGAATTCAGATCAGCGGAAATCCGGTTAATTTAAGCATCCAAATTTATGCATACATATGTAAATCAAAAGTACGTAATGGTTTATTTTATATCTCGATAGAACATGTTTGCATATCGTGCACTAACGTTCAGCTGCATTTTTAAAAAGTATAGCGGAAGAAAATATTTTCTGTTGGAAATTAAAATTTACTTTCGTTAATGCAAACTCAACATTTTTGAAATATTGGTTTTAAAATTTTAAAATGTATTTGCAATTCAAAAATATTTTTAATAACTTTCATCTTTTTGTATGTACTGAATATCATATACGAGCTTTTTTGGCTGTATCTTTGAGCTAAAAAGAACGCATCTTTACAGCCAATTAGATTACGCATAAACCTCCAACAATAGAATGTACGTCATTTTGTTATAAAAGGATTATTAAAGATGATTATAATGGATAGAATTTTTGTTGAAATTCAAATAACTTAAATATCAGTCGAGGACGTTTTTATTCCTTTGCTTTGAAACTTTTATTTTATTCCGAAAAGTTAGAAAATATGACTTAAAAAAATATATTTTTAAGTATACTATTAAGTGAAATCGTATTACGAAAAATAGTCTAAACTTATTAAAGATTATTCAGAAGTATATTACTGATTGTTTTTATTAATAATAATTTTAATATTTGAATTATTACGTAACAAGTAATTGTTAATTACAAAGTTGTTTGTAGCGTCATTGATCTTACATAACAAGTCTTACAGATGGCAATTTTTAAAACTTCCCTCAAGTTAATATAATTTTATATGATAGGATATTTACTTTAGGAAGACCCATTTATATTTCCTTGTAATCGGCAATAAAGAAAATGTTCGGTAAAAAAGTAAACAAAACAAAATATGAGTACGTATTTGCGAGGTAATTTTCATTAGTTCATACATTTTTTGTCTTAAACAAATTATTAATTTAGCACACTCTCAAAATTCAGCATAAACAAAATACATTGGATAAAATTTTTCAATCAGAAACGTGCGTTAAACCATGACAAAATACACATGTAACGCTCAACGTTTCTATTCGGTCACCCGCACGCCGGCGAGCAGCGCAAAAAGAGAGAAGAAAAAAAGCGCGCCGCCGACGCGACGTGTCGGGGGGCTCCCTCGTGAAAAAGTGAGCCGTCGACGTCGACGACGTCGTATATTGCACTGGCTGAGTCATTGGCAAAAGGATGCGTGTATGCGTGAGCTAGCTCAAGCGTGCGCGGACGCGTTCGAAAGAAGAATGAATTATTAGCGGGCCGTCTGGTTGGAGGATTTCCTTGGCGCGCAAACCTCTCATCCCCCTTATTTTTTGTCTTCTTTCACTTTTCCCCGATCGCCGCTTGTGTCTACACACTCGTTTCTCTCCGCAGATAAAAAGGACAGCTGTATCTTACTTACTCTATCTTACTCTCTCCATCTTACCCCCTCCCCCCTCCCTCTTTCTCGCTGTTTTTCTTTCGCCAGGGGACGAAAGAGCAGCTCTGAAAGGGAGAAGTTTGAAATGCAAATCGCGAGTTTATAGCTGAAAAGATTTTGTACAGTTGTACAGTTTTTTCTGGCTCCTTCGTCTTTGACTATTTTTTTATTCTGCAATGGAAAGGGCTTTTGTGAGAGCCAAGGGTTTTCTGAGAATTGCTATGCATTTATGCCGCTTGATGTATTTCCGAGATTGCGGCGCGCGTCGGCTGCTCTCTCACCGCTAGTTACTTCATAAATGGAGCTCTTATTCAGTCGAGTCGCATTTGTAGAATCGCTAATTTTCTTTTTATGAAGGTGATTTATTACCGGGTGTTTGTTACTCACTCGGCGCTTCCACCCAGTCCGCCCCAGTCCGCCCGCTCCAGCAGTCTGCAGAAAAGCCAACGTTTTGTGAACATTACGCCGAGGCTTTTTCGGCCCGGGTTTTAATGTAGATGTTACCTTTCCGACTGGATTGTTGCTTTATGTACTTTGCCCTAATGATGTTACCACTTAAGCAATTGTCTTGGGACGAAAGGCAGTTATTAAACAATTTCAAGAAATTTATCGACGAATATACATTGAAATTGGCTCAATTTTTAAATTACGTGAACTAAAAAAAATATTGTAAAACTTATCTAAAAAAATTTGAATATGAGAATAATACAAGTTGTCTTTGACAGCGCAAAAATGTACTTTGTGGCTAATATATATTACTTTAATGTTAGATATATTCGTAGAGTAAATTTTTGCGCGAGGATTCATTACATATGTTTCAGCAATTCATTATGTTAAAAAAGATGAGCTTTTAATTACGAAATTTTTTTTAATTCAACTAAAAAATTTTGTATATCTTATATAAGCAATGCAATTTTTGGGCAAAATATATCTAGAAGCTTTTTACTATTCATTCTTTTGATTCATATAAAACTTGTAATCAGTTAAGTATATACTTTCCTGTTTTCGAGAAACTAACCTTTTATTTAATGGTGCTTCCGAAATTGGACGAAATAGGAGTTTAAATATTATAAATCTAACCTATTAATTTTTTATGAATAATAATAATTTATTTAAGGCTAGGGTGAATTTATCAGAATCAAGTCATCGAGTGATTGTCCAAAATGGATTTATACACTTATTATTAAATAACTTTCCGGTAATTCTATGAATTTTATATGGAAGCTCCCTCAAAAAAAATATAATATCGATTTTAAAAGTATGGATATTTCATAGACTCTAAATAATTATAATTAAATACTTATTTAAATATATCAGTTGTATCAGGAAACCATAGATAGATTTATGAAATATATTATTATTTTATATTATTATTTAACACGTATTTGAACATCACTTATGATACCTAGATTCAAATCTAAACTTCCTCGAGCTAACCTGTGCTGTATAAATTCATTATATTCGTTCTGATGATCAAATAAGAAAAATTATACTAAATAGTATGCAAAATTTCAGTGGAAATAATATTGAAATAATTTATGCCCTCGCTGTATTAACAGCAAAGTAAGATCCAAGCAGTACAGTCAGTAGTAGCAGCTACTCACCAACTAACCAAACTATTGACAGAATTTAGCTAGACTTTCACTAAACTTTAGACAAACCAGATCCAGACTTAAGTATTTTTCTTTGTTACTCGGGATTCTTGAAGGCAGCGTTATTATCTCTATAACTCAAACTGTCTAACCTCAAAAATATATCATTTCAACTATATTACTACTTAAAAACTACCTTTACTGCCAAACTAAAAGTAGTTCCATTCACTTTGTATTTCTCCAAATCTATCAAACATTAGCCAGCTCCTACTTCTCAATCCCCGATTTGCAAGGTCGGAATCAAAGAGCCGATTGCAGCTCTACTCCAAACAATCCAACAATCAATCCACCCGCGCGTTCGCTGCGGCTCATAATCGCGTGTGTGTCTCCAACGCAGCCGGAGCGCACGCAGCGCCAGCTATAATCGCAAACTACTCTCGGCAGTTCATCTTCTTGTTAATAGGATTACAGCGCATACACACAACACTCCTCCGTCTTCGCCTCGATGTCGCGCGTTTCACGCACGAGCTCGTCGCAGGGCTGCACTCGCGCCGATTGCCGATAAAGCGACGTCGCGAGTTCTGCGCAAGTGAGCATTGTTACTGTCGCAATTAAAGCGATATATATATATCGGCGGAAGGGATAAACGAGTAAGCGCTGCCAATGATTCACCTAATGCCGCCACTATGGCTTTATCTCGGCAATGCCTGTTAGGATTCTGTTTTGTTAGTTTTATGTACATCTTAAGGTGTTTTTTTATCTTTCAGTTTCCAAATCCAGTTCTGGTCTGGCAGAAGTCTGGGAAAACTCTGGCTCTTAAACTCTGATAATAGTCAATCACAGGCTTGACTTAGTTTTTATTGCTTTGCTAGAAAATAAAGTCATTTCAAAACGAAAACTTTAAAAATGAATCCAGTTTAAAAATCAATCGTTCTCCAGGTTATTGATGCTCTATCATTTGTGCTACTGCGCAAATTATTGAAACATAGACAAAATTAAGTTATCACTTAGCAATATAAATACTTATGAAAAATAACATTTCAAATAATAAGTAATTTTATTGACAGTAGCAAAACAATAGCTCAGTGGTAGATCAGTAGCCTCATGAGGATAAAGACTCGAGGCTCAAATCATTACAGGCTGTTTTTTGACTTGATTTTCAATAACTGGCCAAGCAGCTTAGATTGTAGAAAGCCAGTAACCCAAAGAGAAAAAGATTCTGTGTTGAAATCCTGTTCCGAAACTTTTTTCAACAATTTTATTTTAATAACGTAAATAAGTTCGAAAACTTTCCACTCATCTCTTTCATATTTTTCCTCTACACTCCTTGTTTTTATGCAAAATACATTAGAAGAGCAGCGAGTAAAAGGCGGCTCGCGGCGCCTTTTGCAATTCGGCGTCTCTTAAATCGTCGGATCGCCGCGGGGCGATTTGCATCTTTACGATCGTCGCCGCTCTGCGGAGCAGCGCGTGGATGCAACAGCAGCGGCCGCGGATCGATGAGCGATGGAGCGCCTAAGTTCGGTAAGTTTCGCCTCGGCTCTCAGCTCGCTGTCGTCCGGCTATCTCCTTCGGCCTGAAAGTACACAGGAAAAATTACGTCAGCGAAGCGGGCGCAAACTTTACATTTTTCCTCGGCTAAAATTTTCTTCTTCTTCTCATCCTCCGGGCAGCCGCCGTTCGAAACGTATAGAAATGTACACCAGCTGCTTTTCAATTTTCGCGAAATGGGATTTCGCCTCTTCTTTTTGCCCTGCTATATATACGTACTTCTTCTGGTGGAAGTGGAGAGAAAGAGAGAGTTTCGGTCGCAGGACTCCCCCGGCGCCATTTCCGAGCTCTCTTATACATTTTTTTTCTTTTTTTTTGTGTGAACAGCTCGGCGCATAACGATGGATGTAGGGCACGCGCGCAGAGCTTTTTTTTATTTGCCGCCTATCGTTCCGTCTTGCGCGCTGGCGCTAATGAAACGTGTAAGGGAATAAATTTTCAAAGTGTCTTAATGCTTTTTGCTTCAGTTGCAGGATTTAATGCTTTCAAATGGTTCGTTCTTTTAAGTAGTTCTTTTGGACAGGCGCTTCTTTTTCTAGGAAAAAACATGAAACTTTTTTTAAATAAGCTGTGAAAATTAGTACCTTGTTCCTTCTGTAACACAAATATCAAAAATAATCTTATGAACGCACCACATCTGATAAAAATATATTTCTTTGAAGTCAGTATGTTTGATAAAGTTACCAGTTAGATAAATTATCAAACTTCAGAATCTGTAAAGCATCATAAAACACGTAATTCCAGTAGAAAAAGTAAAATGCTCTTAGATTCTTAATCATCGATTTAATATACCAAAAGCAGCGACAGCATGAAGTTGAATAAATACTAGAAATACGGAATAAAGAACCGGCTGGAATGAAAGCACGTCAGGTGGAAGTGCGATGCCGCAAGGTAAATGCCACACAGGCTGCGGATTCGAAAAGCAGCCCGCAGCTCGGCGCGCCCTGCAAAATTGCTTCGGCGGGTGACTGCGGCCCAGAAATAGGCGCGTGTGCATAATATAAATCGATAATAAATACACCCCTCTGCAGCCGAGCGTTAACCTACTTAAGAAGAACTCGACGGAAATCCTTTAATCAATGTCCCGTGTACGCGAGCGCCGCTCGCTGGATAAAGAGTGACACACTTCGCGGGCTTCGCGCACTTCGTTTTACGTGAAATATTTCGAAATTGATAGCGGTGAGGGCGTTTCGCGGTGCTCCCGAGAATTACGGAGCTTCTGATGCTGAGATTGACCTGCGTGAAATTCCGGGAAGGAATGCGGAAATGAAATTTCGACTTTATGGAGAGTTTGGAATTTCATAAGAGTGTTTTGCGAGTATTGTTTAAATTACTAAAGGGAGTGTATTGGTATATCAATTTTCGGGAAAGAAAAGTTCTTAGATAGGCAATATTACAATTGAGTTAAGATTGTCCGTATCTACCATTGATTCCGCGCTTGATGCTTAAAAACTCGATAAGATGCTTAAAACGAGCTGTTTAAGTTTTCCTTTCAAGTGGGCTTTTCCCCGAAAAAAAGTCGCCACGGCTTTCTCCTCTATTTCTCCCTTAAAAAAGAAAGCTCGCGTTAAAAGCATGAGATTTCAAAAGTAGGTCATACCCTTTCCCCCTCTCTCTCTCCCTCTCGAAAATAAATCCCGCAGATTTACTCCATTCTCGAGGAAATCCGCGAAATTGTTTAGGTGCGCGCACGCGCACGGCCTGCTTCTAGGGCAGAGAAGTGAGAGCTTGCGTCCACTCAAAGGGGATGTGACAGGAGGACAAGCATCGTTAGCAGAGGGGACTGCTGCTGTCGGCCCGGTGTAATCGCGCTGCGCTAATGGAACAGCTTCCACGCGCATTCAATGATTGGGGATTGAAATTGAAGGGAGACGCTGGCCTGTCTAGGAGGACGAGAAAAAAATCATCGAACCAAGGGGGGGAAGGGAAAAAATGAAAGAAGAAAGCCCGCTCCGGGGGGAAATGGCGAGAGCGCGCCAGGAAAAACATATACGCACGCAAACCGGACGGAAATTAATCGAGAGAGACATTCGCGTTATGAGTGTACAGAAGGAAATTAGTGCCGCTGCGGGATACTGACGACTGAGAGAAAGAGAGAATGGAGTCTAGGTCTTTTTGTCTGGAATAATGCTCAGATATTTTTGCGAACGATTTATTTATATGTAGGAGAAAAAGAAATGTCTGAATGTTTTGAAAGAGTTATGAGAGCTATGAACGTTTGAGAAGTTTTGTTATAGTTGTGGAAACAAGAATTCTTTAATTTCGCTCTTTTTGAGCATAAGAAATACAAAGTATTATCAAGTCGCGGTGAGCGCATGTTAACAAAGATGGAAATAGCGTGATAAAAAAAAATTCGCTTCGTGCATTCGCGAAATAATAGCGATACAAAGAAAGATACACAGAAAATTAATTAGTTCCGCTATGTAAACAACGGCATCACGAGAGAGCGTTTTCATTTCGAAAATTGAAATGTATGCTACCAATGCTACGAGCAAGATTGCAGCTGTGCAAAATGTTTGAAATGTTTTGAAAGCAAGAGCTTTTTTTGTTATCAAGAGATTAATGTAAAGTGCAAGGCAACGTTATGATTTTATTATTTATTTGTAATTTTTTTTTCTTTTTCAACTACATAGATACTGCTTAACCAAGTAGTTAAGTAGTTATTAAATTAAAGAAAATTTTATTCTACATAAGCAAAATATAATACAATATAAAATAAAAGTTAACAATAGAGCAAAGAAAACAGATTTTTTTAAATAAAAGCAAGTTTTCTTATCTCTGCTCTTTACACTAACAGTAAATTACACAATATCTTTTTCCACAATAACAATTGTTTGATCCGCAAGCGTTATTGTGGTAGAAAGTAAAATACAGTCTATCCAAGCCCTGGGGCTTATTTAACCTTCCGCTAGATTCACTCTGACTAATTTCTTTGGTCAGAGGACTGTAATTACAGCTACTATTGCTCAGTATCGTGATCTGGGTATGTGCTAATTAGTTCGAGTCTACCATATATCGACACGAGATCATTTTGTATGCGGGATCAACGAGACCGATTATTCGGAGTAAATTTCACATTCATGTAGCAAGTCATAAAGATAGAACGTGAATTTTTAGAATAAAATACACTATACCCAAGAATAGGGTTTTTTCTAAAATAATGTCGGTATATTTAAAGAAATTTGTATAGTTTCATTCTTTATTCTAAAAGTGTTTACTTCTAATAAAACGTTTAATTTTCTAAACTGTCCAAACCCGAACAATAATGAAGAAACAACTACTGATGGATGGAAGCGTAAGTCAAGCGAAGATATGGAAACACAAAGAGCAAAGAGTTATATACATATATAGCATTACGTTGCGTGATACGTGACGAGCTTTCAGCACGGCGGTCGGCTCTTTTCCCGAAGAATCCTCGGAAAGTAAACGAGCTCGAAGTGGAGGCGTCGAATAAGAGCGTACTCTCGGCTAGAAGAACGATAAAGCAAAGTTTGAGGATCTTCATTGATAAGCATCTGCAGTCTTGGAAACTAGACTCATTTTCTCCGCTCTTGGTATTCGCCTGTACTTGTTTTAGCCGTTTTTTGCACTTTCAAGTTTTAAAGAGAAAAATTTTACTGATAAATTATTTTTACATCACAGCGAAATATTTATACATTTTTATCGTATTTAAATTACTTGTTGAAATTGATGTAAAAATTTACAATAACTAAATAAAGTAAGTTTTATATTTAATAAATTTACATGTACACAATAAATGTGAATGTATTATATATAAGACAAGACGTCTATTGAGTTTACTTAGTCACGCGTTCTATTTACCTTTAAAAGGAAACAAAGTTTGGAAATAAGTTGTTCACTGTAAACGGTTAAATCTAGCTCGTAATAAAATTAGTGTAACTTTAGCATTGTGTCGAGCGGAGTTAGTGCAGCGCAGAAACTAGGAGGGAAAGCTCCGCTGTTGGCTTGAGACGAGTGCATTCTAAACCTAACCCGCAAAGTGCTGCAAATATCCTTTCAATCGCGCATTAAACAGTTTTACGCGAAAATTAAACTAGTTGTTGATGAAGTTTGTATCTTTATTTAATCTAGTGTACAAAGTATTTCTTTTTGTTGAAACATAATTTATTAAAAACAAAAAGAAGCCTCTTAAGGGGAAAATAAAAACTATATTTAAAAACATATACCATGGCTAGAGTAAACAACGAATATGGTTGAAAGCGATACAACTTACCAATTACTTTATAGTTTTACATTTAGACACATTGTAAGGAATAAGATTAACACATAAAATTATAAAACAAGAACTTTTGAAAAAGCAGAATCGTATAAGTCATGAAAATCATCGATATATTCTATTATTTTTCTGCCTGCTTTAAAATCATATTATTTATTTAATTTTGTAAACGAAATTTTTAAGAGTTCGGAAATAAACATTTAACACAGCTAATTTAAAGACAGATTTTTGTTGACATTACTAGAAATTTAAAAAAAATAAAAACTTTCAACTTTTAATGGATTAAAAACAGAAACATCCAACAAATGTAGAAACTTTTATACGAGTCCCAGCGGAAAGCAACTTTTTGTTATGGCGTTTGCGTACGAGTATATACATACTTGCAGATATTTTTCAAAAATTGTAGAACACTACTCCAAAAATCATAAAATGTGTACGTACATCCGAAAACTGCCAGAAGCGATCTCGGTGAAAATACAAAGCATATTCTTTTCCAAGAATTTTATCATTCTTCTTATCTGTTGGAAAGCGAATACGCGAAAATCTGGAATAACCGGAAACAAAGCGAGTAAAGTAAAAGACTGGCTACGAGGTCGGAGTTAAAGCGCGAAAAAAGAAACGGGTCAAACAGGGGCCATCGGGGAAAAGAAGTCAATTGCACGTTGTCTTTTTGGCAGTGCTAAGAGACCGCCGAGGGCGATCCGTCTAAACGCCACACATGGACGAAAAAGCAATTCGCCTATACGTACATACATACACGTGATCTTATCGCTTGGTTGTTCCTTCTTGCGAAAAACTTAATTTTTCCGCATCGAAGACAAGCCAATTCCCAGTTGCTCAGAATCCGGAGACATGAAGGCAAAGAAGCTTTTTAACCTGTGGTCAAAGAAAATTCTTAAGGTAATTGGTCCGTAGGGTTTAATAGCTCACTGGTCTTGCAAAAGCTTCAGGTATTTACGAGAATCAGAAGAAGGGACGAAAAAACTCCGCGAGCCGAATACATGTGCGCATAAGTATGAAGATATAAAATATAAATATAAAGGTAA
>JAPYZA010005871.1:0-15209 GCA_030522685.1 Eupelmus azureus | reverse complement strand
TTAATACGTATATGATGAATAATCTTGTTGCAACTTACGTGTTCGTGAGTGTATACGTATCCGTCAGGGTTGAACGATGGGAACGCGTACCAATCATATGCTTCAGCGAGTTTGCGAACAACTGGGTCCTTGCTAGTAAGGAACTCGTTAAGGAGGTAGGTAACAGTAGCTGGAGAAATCCATTCGCGGGCGTGGATGCCACCCTCGATGAAGACACCAGGCTTGTTCGATCCGAAGCTCAGTTTTACGCCCTTGATGACGCGACCCTGGTAAGTTTTTCCTGCGTTGATAACCTCTACCTGAAAATTTTTGAAATTATCAATTTATATTTACAAAAAATAATATTGACTTAAGATTATAAAAAAATATATTATCTAAAAATTTAAGCAAGGCAAAAATTATACTAAGTGAAAAAGCGGGGGAGAAGAAAAAGTTAAGAAATATAAAAGGATAATCAATCACTTCATTGAATTAGAGAAAAAATTTTTGATTCTACTATGACATAGTAAACGACGATCATTACTTTTAATCTAACATTGGAGTAATCTTTATTTTCATGCTTTATAAATATTATAAGAAACTAATATTTTCATATAAAAACTAAATTTGATCAACTGAACGATTTAACCTATCCTAGGATTTTACCTTGCCAGGATACTTCTTAGCCAAAGATTCAAGATAATCATAGATTTCATTAAGGGTGTGGTAACTAGTCCAGCCAAATTCGGCTTCGCGAGTCTTCGGATTTTCCTGATCGATGAGTTCCTGAACATCTTCAACGTAAGAGTCATACTTCATTCCCACGGCATTCATGAGTTCAGCGAATGTGTCCTGTTGAGCTGGAGCGACCATCAGATCGGCCGAGCGATGAAGGCGGCTTGGACCAGTCCAATAGGAAAACTGGTGAGAGAATCGGAGGTATAGTTCAGATTTTATTCATAAGTTACTAGATTTTTAAGATACAATTTGGTATAAGAATTAGTAAATATTTTTATAATACAATAATATTTTTTTTATATTTAGTTAATTTAATTTGATGCAATTTTTATGTATAATTTTTAAATAGAACTATTTAGAATCTGCCTTTATCAATTTGTTTGAATTTATTCCTTACCTAATATTAATGCAATGCACATAGTAAATAACGAATTTAAAAACATACGGAATTATGCAATCATTAAGAAATATAATTTATCATTTATAAAATTAATCAAAGAATGATACAATGATAGAAATGTCGAGCTTATTGTTATCTAATCTTCATGTCTGGTACGTGCATGTAGGTAGATATTGAGTGTATAAAACATTTCCTTTGTTAAGATAATATCAAAAGATAAATTTATCGTTAGTGTTGAAGCAGCAATAAGTTTAAGATAATTGATTTCTGAATCATTGATTTTTAAAGCAACGCAGTCATTTTACGAAATAAATTAATATTTTTTGCAAATTTGATTATAGTCTAAATAGTATATTAAAATATCAATGAATGTTTTTCGTTCAGTACTATAATGACAAATTTACTTAATGATAATACTAATAATAAATAAAGAAATGTATTCTATACTTACACCTTCAACACTACTTTCTAGATGTCTTAATAATTCCAACTGTTCGCTGGAAGTTGGAGTAATTCTAAAAACTTTATAGTTTTCAAAAGTAGCTTTCTCAGCTGTGGCAAAAGCCACAAGGGCAACAAAAAGAATCGTACGAAGCATCTTATCCCTGAAAAATACATTAATATTTCATAAAACTTTCGCAATTTTTATTACATTAATTATTAATTTCATTGATCAATATATACACAATTAGAATCAGCAAAAGTCGTGAAATTTCAGTTTTAAAGAACAAACGTAAAAGTTACGAATCTTTCTTTATATAAATCATTAGTAAATACAAGTATTTTATAATAATTTATCGAAATAATATTTTATAAAAATGTATAAGAAGCAAAATGTTTAAAAAAGTTAGAAAAAAATTTGTTACCCTTCGATGTACTCAGGAGATTAACTTGTAACGGATATTAATGTCTGTGGGTTCTATTTATTTAAAATGTCCCCACCAAAATGAACCTAATCATGTTTCGTATCAAATACCATATCTAATTTTATTATATAGATACCTCACTGGTGCTGAGATAACAAAAGTTTTTGATACTTATCAAACGTTTCATTCAAGCATTGATTCGATAAATTTGTTTCAACTAGATTTGATATGAATCAAGCAAATAAAAATAAACATGCAATCTGATTTATTTTATTGATTTTATTTATTTAGATATTTCTAATATTATTTATTTCAAATTTTGTTTTTATTAACTAAAAATATTTACAGGCCTTATATAACTATTATATACGTGGGATTAGACAAATAACGACTAGTTGCTTTTTGAAAATAACCTTTTTTATGGTTTCATATTATTTTAACAGACTTTCTTCACGTCACATTATCATAATAATATTTTGACAAGAAAGTTAGAGGAATTGTGTTAACAAGCTCCATAATCCATAACAATAAATATTTTAAATTTCAACAATTATATCCAGAAAAAGACTTAGCTACCTCAATTATAAATTATAACTTTTTTTTAAATTATAACACAATTGCAAAGCGAACGTAGAATAAATTTATATTTAAGGTAATGATAATGACAAGTATGGAAGTCCATATTGTCGCATGTGATTTTCAATTTTCAGAAAATTTCTCGTCATCAACTTATTGTTTCAATAGAAAACAATTGATGATTACATTTTTGAAAAAAGAATGGATTTCTGCATTCTTGGTAACAAGAAGAATCTTTTAGTGTACTAATGGAAACGATCGATTGTCTTCGTTAATAAGTCATTACACTGCTTCATGCGATGTTTCTTTATCCGCGATAGCCGATTTCGCTTATGTCAGCTTCGGTATTGATAAGCCATTTTCAAGAGTGAATTACATTGCAACACTTCACGATAACAACTTTGAGAAATGCCATGGCTTCCTCTTTCTTAATTGTTCTATTGTGAAACTTACATTCAATAAAAAAATTTATTAAATTTATAAAAATAATCAAAATTTGTATCTTGAAAGCTTTTAAATATTGTTTCATAGTTAATTAATTTCGTATTTTGAAAATTTACTAAATAAGTTAATATATGCTTTATTGAAAAATTGTTAATTTTTCACATTGGTTGAAAAAGTAAATAAAAGATACACTCGTAAGATGTTGGTATTTCATCTCTAATGAGAGTCTCTTTTTTTGTTTTATGTTAAACTAAATACCAGATATTTTCGTCTTAAGAATGGCTTTTTTTTTAAAAAAAGATTTTCAAATAAATTTTGACGGTATTCTATGGTTACATTTTTTAAATTTAATAAAAAATTATATTTATCAAACAAAATTAAAAGCAATTTTTATTTAAAATATTTTTTTTTTTATTGTTAAATTAAGTTTGAGAAAGCTAAGTGCTAATGACATAACAACGCTATATGACCATTTTATAAAATACTTCTATCAAATGAACTTTATTTTTAAGAGATATAGTATTTTAAGGACATAAATCATTTAAAAAAGTCAATAAGCGTGCAGATAATTTTTATTCAAAGGGTCACTAAAAGGAGTTTACGATATAGGCTTATATTTATAATGCAATATTATTTTCAGTTGAGAACATTAACGCTAAAATTAAAGGAGAAAAATCGTTTCTATAATGATTCCTTTAATTTGAGAACTCTTGTCGAATAATCTACCCGCAGCAATTAATTCCGTCATTATAATAATAATAGGGGATTTCAAGGCTAAAAAAATTAAAAATAGAAATTAATATACACGTTATTTCACGTCGAATTTTCGAATTTAAAAATTTGAATGAAAAATACAAAATTATTAATTCCGCACCAATATTATGATTCACTAATTTATGTAGAAAATTGAGATAAAGGAATATTAATTTAAAAATTTTTGTTCTTTAGAGAACCTGAATAATTACGTTATTATTTATATTTATACGATTTAACTAATCTATAAAACTTATCGTTTTACTTGTCATGAGTCAGAAACAATAAGGCTAATGCTAAAAAATTATGAAGTCGAGTACAAATGAAGACGTAAGTAATTTTATAGCAGAAAAAGAAACAGCAAAAAAGTTACAGAAGCTAGGTCTAATAGCATGAAATCAGCAGTTTCTGGTTGGGACTTTTGACTTATCTCTCGTTTAAATTCCTTAAATGTTAGCTCAGATTATCGAGTCTTTGTGCAGCATAAAAATTAAACGTGCTTTTTACGAAGTTGAGATATAAATAGTAAACGAAGTTGAACTTACTCGATAAATTTCAATCTTGATTTACTGGACTTAATTATCTACTTATTAAAAAAAATTTAATGTAATTAGGTTAGTTCGTAGTGTTGTCATAAACTTTGAAATATTATGATTATAGAAATTAAAAATTTAATAAATATAATAATAAATAAATTGTTTTCTTATAAGTTTTCTCTTACTGTGCTTTCCATTATTGTTTTTATAACGATATTTAGCCGTGGACCAGTTTTAAATAAACATTTTACTCTATGTATATTTGCAAATTGTTTATAAATAAAAAGTAATTAACTGTTTAGAAAATGTCTGTATGTATTTTTTTAAAAATTAACTGTATTTGTATATTTTTATATTTTAAATTACTACTATTTCTTTCTTTTGTAATAATCTTGTACTAAATATTGTATGATAATTATACTGTTAAATTTTGTTATAGCCTTTTATCATAAAGTATTAAAGACCGCAAAACATGAAAGTTTGCGTACACAGGAAATGCAGAGGGTAATTACTGTATCATTAAGTAAAGTAGTTTTCGTTACGCAAACTAGAAGTTATACTTAAAAAAAAGAAACTATTATTTTATTTTATTTTACACGATAAATGACGTTAAAAAATATTATTAAATTTGCTTTTAATTTTTAAATGTTCAAATATTTCATTTACTTATAAGCATCAATCGTAATTTCAAAATTATTTGTTTCAGACAAATCTTTCAAAAGGTATTACTGGTTTAATAATTCTAGTGTGTTTTAAACGTATTTAATTTTTCTTTTGTAATTAATATTATATTAGGTAAAACTAATACCTTAAGATAGTTTTTACATGAAAACTTGAATTAAAATTTTACATTAAACTTAAATTTTAATTTTTTTATTATGATTGTATCTTATAATACAATATTGAAATAGATTTATATAAAGTAAGATTAATCCAACGCAATGAATTTAATTTGAATTTTTTGACATTTCTAACAATACTACCGCTTCCTTTTTCTGCTCCAGCTTAAAATGCAGTTAAAACTGGTGAAATAAGTATCATGTTGTATATTGACATCACCGAAAACTTAATGCGTATGAAACTAATTGCATTTGTATGCGTGAAAGAGTTCTCTCAGATTTTCTTCTTTTTCTATTTAATCTTATTTTATAGACTGCGCTTTCAAGCACCTTGCTTGTGCATTTAATCAATTATTCTTGATTAAAAATTAAAATGAAATATAATATTTGATTTAAATTTTGCTATTTATACTTTTAGTTAAATTTATCAACCAACTTCAAAATTGTTTAAATGTATATTATAAGTTGTTATATTAATTGGGTCACAAAGATTATGTGGCCGATAAATTAATTTATTTAAGTGCAAAAAATAAGAAATGCAATATTTGGCTAGGTGAACGTGTACGGAGCATCAAATATATCAGCTTACTACTTTAATAAAAATCTCATCTAATCTATATAAATAAACTGGGGGAAGATGTTACAACTAAGCAAAAAATTGAAATAAAAGTTTCTGAAATTAATGCAACAACATTTTTATAACTTCAATATATAAAGAATAAGAATAAGAAATAATCTATTGAATACATAAAAATTCTTCGATTGCAATTAAAACTTATAACGTGGAAGTGGCAACTTTCTCGATAGTGAAAGAAAAGTGTCAAATATTTATGAATATAATTTATTATAAACTAAAACATATAGTTTTAATGAATCATTCGTTAATTAAAAACTACATTTTGTTTAAAAATATTCAAAATAAATATCAATCATAAAATTTTAACATGCAATTAAATAATTGATATATAATATTTAAAAATTTTAAATTAGTATTATGGTAGCAGTAACATACAATATCGTAAATTATCACGTTTCATTATCTGTTTTTCGGTTATAAAACGAGAATATCTTGAATCTGATTTTCTTTAGCAGCCAACTAAGTTTTTAAAGTAAAGAGACAGAAAGAATAAGTTACGCATAAAATAATATTGATGTTCAGAAGATCGGTGAAATTCCCTTTGAGGAAAAATACTAGGCATTATCACAATCAATGGCGCAAAAAAAGTGAGGTAAAAGCAAAGAAGCAAGAGATAAGACAAGAGTGCGAGATTCGGCAGAAGAAGGTACTTGGAAACAAAGAAGCATTGCGATAGAAATCAAAGCTTGTCGCTCTATAGGCCGAACGGAGGTAAAAGCAAGAATGGAAAAGAGAGCTTTTGAATAAGAAAAACAAAGCTGCACAACGATGACAAATGAAAAAGAAGGAACGAAGCGCTCTGTGACGTCACGTAAAAAATTCAAAGTGTGTGCGTGTGCGCTCATGTGCGTGTGAACGTCGAGAAGGAAAAGAGATTGCAATAGTTAAGCTGAAAAAGCAAAAGAGCGGCAAAAAGGAAAAGTGAGATAGAGTTTGAATGAGCGGGTTAGAAAGAGTTCCGAAGAGAATAAGATAAAGAGGGATAGTAGGACAAAAAGGGCGATTGGGTAAAAGCAGAAACGAGAGCGTTTGGTAGAACAGGAAAAAAAGAAGAGACGCCAAAATTTGTAGAAGGAAGAAAAAGAAGATATAAATCTAAGAAGAAAAATTATAACTTTAAGAATATTTATAGTCCGTTAAATATTCTTCGTCTTATCTATGCACCTGAAAGAATTCGTTCTCTTTATCACTGATCAGATATCATTTTGTTTTTGTCTTGCTCACCCTATTCCATCGTTATACTCCCTCCCTTTTCCACTGCTTCGTACGAGTGTATACATATACATTAGTGCGAAGTTTTGAGCTTCTGCCCTAAATATCTACCCAATCAGATAAGCGCTAATGTAAATATTAAGCTAATTAAGAAATAAATATGGATTCAAAAGTCTGATTTACGAATTTTCTATTGCAATACTTATCGCAATGTCTTAGGAAGAAATCTTGTAAGAACTTAATTAAAAAATCCGGTAAAGTGCGATAAGTAAGTAAATCAAAGTAAGTAAGTTAAGAAAATATCGGCTCTTTTACAATCTTAATTTTAAGATAAAATTATTTGTTTCATCTACTTCCTATAAAAATGATAATTAATATCATAAGTTAGCATACTAAAATTTTTACCTGCATACTAACTTTTGAAGTATGCCAAATTTTAGAACTTTACAAAACAAAAATAACATTACAAAAATTATACTAGATTAAATAACTCTAGGTCACAAAGAAGCACACTAGAGCTTGAAATAATGATGTAAAAGAAAATGAAAGAGAGCGTGTGGTCTTGAAAAAGCTAAAGAGATCAAACGATACCGTGTACTAAGCGAGGTAAGTGAAGTAATCGAGGTTCGCCACGTATAAGGCTGGGGTTCACGTAACTGTATTGTGTGTGCGTGAGAGGGAAAACGTCGTGCAGGATTATACGACTGAGAAGCGAGATATCTGGTACAAGAGAAGAGCTGAGCAATGATTACGCGTACTTAGAAAGCTCATTAGTGGGCTTATAAGGCAATTTTTGTTGCGCTCACGCAGACTCTTTTTAGCCCCTTCTGTTGAAGCACTTGTAAGGCGTGTGCTAATCGTTTAATTTGCTTTTTATATTGGCATTCGCTTTCGTGATGTGCGAAAAGGTTGTATTCAAAATAAACAACGAATTAATTTTATAGGAATATTTTGTATATTTGTGTGGCTTTCTAATGTAACTGCCAAAGTCTGTTTTTCATAATTTCGTGAAATTAATGATTTTACATTTAAACGTATAGCCGAGGTCGAAGAACACGAGTTGAATGTGAACATATAAAAGCAATTAGAACTGTATTTATGTAGATTATAATGGATTTGTTAGAAAAGCTTGGGAAGTCATTATTCAAAAATAAATGTATACAGTTAGACCCGATTCAATATCTTTGTTCAATAATATCATTTTATGGTAACCCTCAATTTTGAAAAAATGGATTTTAGCGGTTATCTTAAGAAGCCACAGATTTGCACATTATTAACGATAAGATAGATAAATTTACGCTTATTAAGGTCCTTTATTAAATTACAACTTTGTATTAAAGTCTTATATAATAATTCAACTTTTTATATTTATAACAAAAACGTCAATTATCAATTATTTATCAATATTTCTCGTCAAAAGTTATATAAAATAACCTTTGCGTGGCTTTTCTTTCAATTTTCGGTTAGGGATTAAAAGCTTATATATATATCAAGGAGAATAGAAGCCGGTCATACGCTAGTTGTGTTAGAGGAGTCAAGGCTGCTGAGTACCCTTAATGACGTAGGGCTGGGACTACTATCCTTAAAATATGTATTTACTTACGCTCTCTCTCGCTCTCTCTCCCCTTACTAACGCGATTAACTCCCTTTGCACGCATTTATCTAGAAGATGTTTTTATCTGTGGCTTATACCTCCGTGGAATAGATTGAAATTAGGTTATCGAAATATTGTTATTTGTATTTAGTTAATATAAGCAACGATTATAGTTTTCTTACAAGTGATAATGCCAATAAAAACACAGCATATTAAAAATAGAAAAAGGGAAACGAAAATAAGAAACTTAATATTATTGTAAGACTTCTGAACACTTTTAATATATAAATTTGTAAAATACTTCCACATACTTAAAAATATTTTTTATATAATAGCATTTAACAAATAGAAAAATAATAGTAACTATGGCAGTACGATATTTATGAGCAAGATAATTAAGAAAGTTAACACGGATTTTCAATAATCTCAAAAGAAACAAGTTAACTGCTAATATACTCAGAAAAACAAAACTTTGCTAGTTAGTTATATCAAGTTATTGAGAAAGCTAATCCCCCCGTAATGATGAAGGGATGGAATCACCCTTACACATATTCTCATAAGATCCTTTACGTATCCACTGAAACAGCTCTGAGGTTCAATCGAAAAACTGTGGATTATGAAATAAATTCTCGTTGCAATTGGGTAATCAAACAAACTGCCATTTGTATTAATTAATTTAATTACTTACATGATTTTTATTAATAATAAATAAATTAATATATTTTTTTTTGCTAACAATTGATTTCAAAGTTTATTGAAAATTAAAGAATTATTATACGCCATCTAGATGAAATCTTGTTCTTTATTACCAATCGCTCATTTAGAAACTAAGAGATATCTGAACTTCGGAATTCTGTTGATCGACAGTCATCAAGTAAAGCTGGTGATTGCTTTGTGCATCTGAAGCTAATTATATTTTTCAAATGGAAATGCCGCGTGTATAATATCATTACTATATGACGGTATTATAATGGTTAATATATTTTCAAGTTGTCATTTGCAGTACGCAGTAGTAAAAATAACATTTATTTTAAGGCCTGTAAGTTTAACGCGTGCTATATTCTATTATATGCAGATATGCAAAACAATGTAAAATTAAACATTAACTCAACGCTATATATTCCAGTTATATATTTCAGAATACAGCCCCGGATATACTACCCCCTCCTCTGTTAATTTTAGATACAAAACTATTATTGCTATTTTTTCCTTACTATATGATTTTAAATCTGATTTTTATAAGTAAATATAGTGAGGTATTCCTAATAAGTGGAGTAAATCGATATTAGTCAGACAAATTCAGCAAAATGGTTTGATAATTTTTTCAATATGTGGCAAAATAAAAATTTTTCAGAAAAAAAAGAACTGTACTTTAAATTTTTTGGTTTATTTTTTACATAAATCGTCAGTTAATTGAATTACATTACAAAATTTTGTATTAAAATGAATGTCAGATCGTGTGTGAAATAAGAATTTCATATTTCAAATAATACAAAAATTCACTACATTAAAATCGAATTACACAATAATGAAAAAATTTATATTGTAATATTTTCTAAAATTTCAAAGTGCATACAAAGATTAACCTCATCGAAACAAAGACCGCAGATATTCCGAGAAAAGTATAATTCCCTTCAAGAAACCCTTCTCGAACGCGCAATACAAAAAGCACTTAATAATTCCAGCTTACAAAACATTCCCATTTCACGCAGTCTCGGCAATTTAAAATTTTCCGCCTGACGACTCTGCGCGGAAAGCCCCGCGTGCAATATACATCAGCCAGCCTCCGTCTCCATTCTATCTCCGTACATCTCTCGCTATTTACAAAATTCCTTCTCCATAGCCCAACACTTGACGTCACGCGCTCGCAAAGCGATCAGCTCGCGCGCGGCAAATAATTCTCTCTTCTTTCTCAATCCCAAAATCTGACGTCACATCTGCATCCCTCGTATCCCCGCCCCTTTATTTATCACTATCATTCGCAAGCCAAGATTCCTGTCTACCCGCTCAGACATACACCCACACAGACGCATGGCACGCAGACTCGTGCGTCCGCCCTCACGGTATTACTCGAGAGGAGCAACAGGGACGAGAAATAGTAGCTTTGCGCCTCGATCCTGTGCGCGCGCGTGGAAGGGTGGTTTGATGGTGGGGGGGGGGGGTGAAAGTGGGTGAGAGAGACAGAGCTGGCTGAGAGAGCGCGTCAGGTGGCTCTGGGCGCCGCCACCGCTGGTAGGAAGCTTCGGAGGAGGGGGAAAAACGGGAGAGACCCGGGCAGTGCAAGCCGGGCAGCACGCCCGTAAGCAATACTGGAACTCCGCGGCGCGCTCTCCGCTGTACGCGCGATCATTCGATCTCCTCGGCTCCCGTGCGACACGGACAGTAGTAAGGGGAAAAATCGAGGATAACGAGGGAAAATTAACGGCTGGAGTATAAACGAGGCGGTGCAGGTGATTATTGGACCGAGATTAATGTGCGGGATTTATTGTGGTGATTTTTCGGTATATAGTGCGATGTAAGGGGAAGAGGAGGGAAGATAGAGAGGAGAGGACTGTAGAGAGAATGAAGTAAGGTGGAGAGGAGAAGAGTGCGGATATATACTCGGCGGCTGGCTCAGGCGCTACTTCCGAGCGTCAAAGTAACAGGTTGGTGATTTGGCTCTCGCGCGGCTTCCCAGTGTTGCTTGCTCTCCACTCCTTCGAAAAGTTTCCTTCGGAAATTTTCTTGCTTGTTATTGGCGCGGGCGATTGTTTAAGTTTGCGAGATTTGCTTTTGAGTACTTTGATGTGTAGTGTTTTGAGGAAAAATATTGAGTTCTATGGAGGTACTCTGATATTGAAACTTATTGTGCTCTTAATCTGAAAGAAATGAAACACATTTTTTTAACGTTGAAAAGGAAGCATTGTTGTAACTTTTAATTTCAAAGTTATGTAGGGAGAAAAATGATCTATTCATTATTACTATAATCTTTTGGATATATATGATTTTTTTATATACTGAGAATATCTATTATGTTTATCGAAGATTAAAGTAATTTTTAATAGACTATAAGACAAACTTGTATTATATATATGTATACATAAAATCTAAACATCTTTCAAATCTTTTTAATAAACATTGAAAGCATTACAAATAATATAATTATACGCAAAATAATGCAAAATGCAAAATTTATATAATAAAGAAATAAAAACGGATTTAATTTTATGTGCCTTACCATGTCAGACTGTTTCTACTTATAAACGATTTACAGTTTGGTACATTTTTTCTGGATTTTGATTAATTTAAAAAAAATATTAAAAAGTATTTTGAAAAACTTACTTTATTTTTTAATCTTTTAGTTATCGTAAAACTCTTAATCTTTGATATTTTATTATATAATATGTAGTATAAATTTGAAACTTTTGCGGTTGTTCTTGATCATGATGAGGACTTTTCGTATTCCAACCGAATATTAACACTAGGTGCCGACGTTTCATGAAATATCTAGTTATAATTGTCTTAATATCAAAGGAACTTTAAAACTTTCTTGGCTTTATATTCTATGTATTTGAATTAGTAACACGTATATTTCACTTCATGAAATAAGATTTCAAGCAATTCTGCAACCTTAACTTACCAGTTTCTTGAATACTGAAATACAATCCACAAAAAAAAGTTTATTGCATAAATACGTTTTGCTCAATTTCGTATTTTAAAGCCAAAACCAAACTCTAGACAGAAGGTAAAACTTTTTGAATTGAGAATTTTAGTGTATCGTCGTTTTGCTTCTTCGCCACGGATTCGCGCTTATTCCACGCAAGTACAATACGTCGTCGAGAGGAAACTGAAGAGTTTCGAGGTCAAGTAGGAACCTGTTGAAAATTCTCTACGGCCTGTTCTTGCACTCAGTCCACAATCGTAAAGTTTTTTCTTGAAGCCACATTTTTGTCGAATTTTAATGTCTTATAGTTTTTTACATACTTGAAACTGCATGAATTTGATTAAATGGTGTTTCTTAATTTATGAAATATTTAAGCAGAAAAATTGAGATGCAATGTTTATAAAAATGGAGTAATTGAATATTAAAATACAAAATAATTTTTTAATTTTTATAAAATAATTTTGTCATCATAATTTTGATTGAAGATTCAACAGATACAATGATGGCTTATTAAACATATTAGTTTTTTTTCTATAAATATAAATAGATTAGTAAATTTATAATTTAAAAAATTATGATTGTATTTAAATTATTAGGTATACTTACATTTTGATGAAATCAGTTCTTACTCGTAAATTCGTAACAGATACGTATTTAAAGTGTTGCATTTTCTGCAACACCCAATCCCTAGTATCTAATTTATTTAATATATATAAACGTAAAAGGCATGTTTGCTTATTTAATATAATTAAATATTACAAGAAATATTACAAAAGTGAATACTTTCATAATTTTTGGTAATATAAACTCGAAATTTTTTTTAAAATCAGTATTATAACTAAATACTTCTAAAAACTATTAATTTTGTAAAAATTAATAAGGTTTGTTAAATTAATTCCTGTTTAATTTTAAAAGCATAAAATGCTTTAGATAAAATTTAGGTGTTTATATGATACTTTCTTATAGTTTTCAATATTTTAACGGTCTAGAAACGATTGCTTATTATTATTATAATTGAATCTATTGATTCATATATTAATTTAACAAACCTATAAACTATTTATTTAATCATAATATAATTTAATTACTGATTAAATAAAAATTACTGGTAAATTAATGATAATAACTTTTTCACCTCTTCTAATATGTATTATTTTGCTTTCCGTACACTGCATATAATAATCGATAACGATGTATCGTAAAAGAATAAAAGAAAAAATTACACGCTAAACACAATAGTTTTTCATCCTATAGCATTATCATTACCATATAGAATTTTGATTATTATTACTAGTAACATTACTAGTAATATTCTGAAAACTAATGTACTAATATCAAACACTAATTGTTCATTTCAAGCCATTTCAAGCTATATCATGCCCTATAAACGTAATAGTTACCGTCATCGTTATGAATGCCTTTATTATTACTATACCATTGTATTATTATCTTCAGTAGCAGGATTATTAAGTTCTTCTCTAGTAGAAGTCCAAATATTTTAATTTTCTGCTATGGTAAAAGTCTTAATATTAATTATTAATGAAAAATGTGTAATAAGAAAATTGTTCATATAAAATTTATTATAATAAAATATATTGACTATAGTGCATATAAGATTCTTTCAAATATACTTTCTGTATATTCATAAATGCACTTGTTTCGTTGACACGGTCTTGCCTCATTATTAAACACAATTTTTTTCGAGCAATGAGCTTCCTGTCGATTTAACTTCAATATTCTATCTACATATATTTGGAACAGCTGTGATTCCAAACTACGACAGGGCCTACATAGCAGCCAAAATGACCAATTCAAATTAGCCGAGACGATTTGATTGAATAATCAAGGCCGGTTAGGTCGATTTAGGAATTTAACGGGCATCTGTGCGCGAATACAAGTGAATTTATAATCCGTTCGAACAGTGCATTCAGCGGAGTTTAAATTGTAGTAACTGGATTGTTTATTATTTGTTGTTATTAAAGCGATTAACCAACTTTTTTGTTTAATATTTTTAAATGAAATTCTTTTCTTAATGAAAATACATGCTTATGCACACACACGCACACATACTGATTAAAGGTGATGTCTTTTATTAATTATCTAACCTTATTGAATAATTCTGATATTTTAGCTAATCCTATTGGAGGATTTTAAAAATATTCCAAACCATATTTGCCAGACTGTAAGACTATACAATATTTTGAATAATTAAAGATTTAACTAAATTATTAAATTGATAGCCTAATAAAATATACGATGTTTTTAATTTTTTTGTTGTTAATCTTACCAATTTGTTAAGATAAAGTTTAAAAATAGAGATTCATTTCACCAAGATTTTTTTTTTATATTTTTTACCTTTATATAAAAAGACTTTTGAAATAACTTGAACATAAACTAAATCTTTGAATAATATATATAACACTACTTATATTCAGTAATTAAAGAACAAAATATGCACACTATGTATATCATAAAAAAAAATCTTGAACGAAGAAAAAATTTTCTTTCAACGTTCCCGAAAACATGCGGTGTTCTACATTTCGAATATAATGGCAAAAAAGTATGAAAGCAGTGTTTGAAAAAGCAGCCTGAAGGTACATACAACTTGTAACTTCTCCTTTAAAGGAGATGCCGCCGCATAGCGAAACTTCGACAAATATCAGAAATTGCACACGAGTAAACTATACTCGTAGCAAACTTGCCTTAGGGATGTTTCTGTTTTTTACAGAACAATTTCATACCTTGTGTGCGTAAAAATTCTTTTCTGTCGGACTGAATACGGAGAAATTATCATTAGAATAAAAAGTCCGACTCTTACTATAAAAAATATATGACTAGTACTTTTGTAATTTAATTGAATAATATATATATATATATATATATATATATATATTATATTATCTTAGGTCGCTTAGTATCGAATGTAAGTTGTAGTATTTAAAAGCGCTACTACAAGCGTTTTGTGAAAAGGTTTTAGATAGTTAGGCTAATG
>JAPYZA010005870.1:0-11702 GCA_030522685.1 Eupelmus azureus | reverse complement strand
CTCTCTCTCTCTCTCTCTTTCCTAGGGCGCTCTTCAATAAACGAGCACCTACAAAAAATGGCGCAGCGCAAAAAACGTCGCAACTGCATGGCAAAAAAGCTAGCGCGTCGATCGAGAACCCTTGTTTCGCAGAAAGAGAGAGAGAGAGAGAGAGCGGTAAACCCGGCGACAGCGGAGATTGGACGGATTGTGTCGATTTTGCCGACTGCTGTTCTTGTCGGAGCTCGCGTGCGCGTTTTATTGGCGCAAAAAACTGCGCAGCGGCCCGCGAAGATTTGACGAGAAACAGAGGGAGAAACTAATCGCTCTGCGAAAATCGCTCGCTCTTTTTTTTTTTTTTTTTTTAGTGAAGGTGCGTTTTTTATGGTTGGCTGCGCGTCGTGTCTCTAGGCCTTCGGTTATACGGTTTAGCCCGCGGTGTAATAAATAAAGAGGGTTGGATGAAGATTTACGTTTCATAGAGTGATGTGTTCGTTCCTCCTTGTTCGCAGCTGGTGGGGTTTAGATAGTTAAAGAGTTATTTAGTCGGTTAAAAACTTTAATATAGTGCTTTATTACCAAATTTTTAGATCTACCAGTTCAATAATACGAAATGATTCCTTTTATACATTTTATCCATCCTTATTTCTACGACTGTAGTATACATATACGTCTACTTATCTCATAGGCAAAGTCTTAACTATTTATGAATTAGTAATTATACTTTCAACATTCAATAAGACCAACATCTCGATGAAAATTCAACTATCTCGTCAAGACTCATTTCTCAAGAGAAAATTACGATCTCAACGAAAGCCGGCTTCTACGCGTGTGTGCGCGCCGTTGACGCGAGCAAACACCGCGGCGCGTCACGTATATCCGCGTGCTCTCGTCGAGGCGCGTAAAAAAGAGAAGCCATGTCTTCTTAGAAGCGTCCCGGCGCGCGTAGCGCTTTATTTCGCTGGTATTTACTTGACAATTATAGTGGAGTGCGCGAGCGTCTCTCTGGCTTTCTCTGTGTACTCCTCGCTTCCCTCGTCGCGCCCCGGCGGCGCGCACCTCGCTTTCCCGTAGTTTCCCGTGGGAAAGCTGCCGGCGCTGCTCTGTGCACGACAAATCCTTGAAAATTTCGCGACGCGCGCGCAGCCGGCGATATTGCGCGCTAGCGTTTTTAGGATAATTGCAGGGTAAACGTACGGAATTTAATTTTGGTTTGGGTGTCGCTGGCCTGTTGTCTTACGGGGGGGTCCTTGTGTGTTTAAAAATGTGGGTTTAAGCTGCGCTGTTGAATTTGGTAATTGATTTTTTTTTAAAGAGGTGGGATATTCTTTTTAATAAAGATGATGAAAAATTTTGAAATAATTATGCACTTATAGATTTTTATTGAAAGTTAAAATTTGAAATATTAATGTAGGTTTTATAGTTGCGTTATTATATTCTGAAACAGTTAAGTTTGTTTTATATTTAAACATGCATCTAATTATAAAATTTTCTTTATGTTACAGGTGAGTCACTAACTTTATTACTTCGCTAAATCTTCAACTCGTAAGTTCAAATATTAAATTTCATTTATGTAAATTTATGGAACTATAAAGAACTAGTTTAATATAGTTCACATAATACTGTTCCTGCGTATTAATCCTTTAACATAAGAATCATAAATTATATTACTTCATCTTACATTCGATATTTTTCAAGAAAAGTATTATTACGAATGTTCAAGAATATATCCAGACAATAGGGGATTAAAATAAAATTACACCAATATCTTAGAAAGAGTAGAAATTTATCATCATTGAGTATTCTATATGGAATGTTTTATATAATATTCTTTATGTTATATATCTTCATATCAAAATTTGATCTAATTTTTAAAAAGTTTCTTTATTAGATTTTCAGACTGAAATACCCTACTAAAGAATTATAACAATAATATATTAAAATATTGAATTCATAAACTTATGATTAATATAATAAAATTTCAATTATAACAAAAATTGGAATAAAAGTATGAAAATTTACATAATAAAAACATAAGATAAAACTTATTACCATATAATAAAATTGCGTAATATTAAGTACCAGTTTTAAATAATTTTGTAAATATAATTATTATAAATATTTCAATTTATTAAAGTATGAAAAATGTTTAAAATGGACCCTCTAGGAGTTTGCATTGATACCTTTCATACACCATCTAAGTGCGCCGCCCACGGCGAGACATATAGGTTTTCTTCCAATAGTGCTTCCACCAATTACTCATTTTCATTACTTGTATGCTTTGCTCTCTCTCTCTCTCTTTCTCTCTCTCTCTCTCTCTCTCTCTCTCTCTCTCTCTCTCTCTCTCTGTCTCTCTGTCTCTCTGTCTCTCTGTCTCTCTGTCTCTCTGTCTCTCTCTCTGTCTCTCTGTCTCTCTGTCTCTCTGTCTCTCTCTGTCTCTCTGTCTCTCTGTCTCTCTGTCTCTCTGTCTCTCTGTCTCTCTGTCTCTCTCTCTTTCTCTCTCCCTCTCTCTCTTTCTCTCTCTCTTTCTCTCTCTCTCTCTCTCTCTCTCAAAATTTCAATTTAAAATGTGGAATAATACTTTTTTCTATTTTACCTGTTATATACATTACGTATCCTTATTTAGCACCAGATGAAATGCGAAATGGTTTAGGCGGTGGGGCCTGACATTTATCATCCGAATCAAACGGTGAAATGTACATGAAGAAAAACGGTATAGTAAAAATTAGTATATTTCATACCAAATCTTGCTCAAACTATATTAAATTTCATTATATTTCTAGCAAAATTTAGTATGTATTATATTATTTTTTCTTGATATTACAACTCTGTGTCTCCGTTGGTAGGATATGCAGTAAACTTTACTCAAAAATTTTTCTCCGTGTAGGTAGATGTTTGACGTATGTATTAAATAGTTTGAAGACTTAATTTCCCCCATAACAGAGTAAAAATAAACTCCGTAATCTTGCTGACTAATTAGTAACTTCTAAAAATTCTATTTTATTTTTCATTTTATTCATAAGATTAACATTTTATAATTAATAAATCAGAAACTGAAACAGCAACAAACGTATTATTACCTGAAGGCCAGATCAGCAATGTAATTTAGTTAATTACAAAACAGATTATCCGTTCTCCAGCTCTGCACGAATTGCTAGCACTTTCGATAAAACTCGCGCAACAATATCCATCAGCTCCAGGAAACTTTTCTCTCTTGCTGGCCTCCCGAACTCTGTCACCGCGGCTAATCGGGCGCTATTAATCTTCCTAAATTAGTCAGAATTAATATAGCTAAAACAGCCTGAAAATTGCAAAGTGTCAAAACTCGCCGAATCATTAATTTTCTTCTCTCTTACGGCCCCCTTGGCCCCTAAGTCGCCAACTTGTAAATTCTCGTTTCTTCCTCTTTTCTTTTTCTCATCATCCTCTGGCCCTTTGCGTATAAATTCCGTCTCTCGTAGCGTGTACCGGCAAGAGTATCGGGCCTGTCGAAGATTTAATGGAACGGGGCACGTCAAGCGTATCGCTGCAGCGCCGTATCGTTCATCCTGCGATATTAAAACTATACGCAGTTTGCCCGAGCTCGCGCTCGCAGTCCGCTTCTTTCACGTTATATGCAGCCAGCGCCCTTTCTCATGAAAATTTCATCGCCGTGCGCGAGCCCGAAACTTGGCCGAGAGCTCGCTTCTAGCTTCGAAACTTTTCCCTTGCTTCGCCCGTAGTAAGAATCTACGCACGCGGCCTTCTCTTTTTCTCGACGAAGAAAAGGAGAAGCGATCAGCGGAGCCTGGATTAATATGCGACGCGCTTGGCTGTTGGCCTCTCTCTCTCTCTCTCTCTCTCTCTCTTATCTGCCTGCGCGCTCTTCTCTGGCCTACGAGCGAGGAAGAGGCTCTCGTGACACTGTGCTGCTCAACCTAGTTTCAAAGGGCGTTTACCCCACTCTCTCGCTACTGGCCAGGAACTAAAGTGAGCTACTCTACGAGCGCTCGACGATTTTCAGTTGTGCCCAAGTGGGACGCCTCTTTTTGGGAAACTCGATAGCTGCCTGAAGGATGTGTCGAATCGAAGAGTCGCAGGCAAGGTTGAAGGAGGTTGAGAGCGCCCAGGGGATGAGAGATTTTTTTGGAACTCGTTGTACCGCGAATAAAACCTTGGCTCAGCGTTTTATTTGGGCCAGGATTAATTGATTTTATCATAGTGACTCTATTTGCTGGGTTTTAAGAACATTATTTTTTGAAGTTAGTATCGTTATCAAATAGTACAAGAATATCGTGAACCATATGGTATTGCAGAAATCATCATATCAATTGATTATTTGTAATTTTCTGCTTTATTTTAGATTATTGATCAAAACTCTAAGAGTCCGAAATATTTAGTCTTGCGCTATATTTGATGCTTCTTGAAAATCAGTAAGATCATACTTCCTCATATTTTTATTCGCTGAAGAATCAAATTTCTTTTATCATCCTTTGAAAATGTTGATTACTTCTTCATAATAACCAAAAAGTTTTATATTCATAACGCTAATTCTTACAGCTCAAGTCTATCCAAGCCTCAACTCTCAAACAAAAAAATTAGTGCAACCCTCGTAAGATTATAAGAAAATCACATCCCCGGCGATTAAGCTCCTCCCGAGACGCAAAGAACAGCTCACAAGTAATTAACGCTAAAGTGTGAGCACTTTAATTAAAGAGGACGCCGACGATGCTCCACTCGCGAAAAAATCGCGCACCGTTACAAAGACATCAGCCGCGAAAGTACGCGACAAAAAATGGAGGGTCAGCCGAGCCCACGTAAAAACGAGACGAGTTTGAGGATAAGTCGATTATCCGTACCAAAAGTAGGTAAGGGAACGCGATTCGACGTCACGCTCGCTTCAGCCTCTATTTCTCTCTTGAGAGGCCGAAGCTTCCATGGTCGCCTTCTCCTCGGTAATCCGTTATCCCTCTCGTTTCTGGACTTTTTCTTGCCCCTCCGCGCTATTTCGTTACGTTTTTATCTCATTATCCTTCTTTTAGTATGGCCTTATCTTTTACTCTCCTTCCTCTTCAGACTTTGTTCGATCCGGCGCTTCAATTTTTTTTTCCTTTTTCACTCTTGGAATTCCCCGGCGTTTTTGTACTTTCTTGTTTAATGCTTAAAGGGGCGGCGATTTCAAGCTGTTTGTTCTTGCGAATTAATGATAGCTAGAAGTGCTGCTTTAGTAATTCACAATAGGTATTGAGCCTGAAAAGTTTTTCTGTTGTATAGCGATTATCAAAGTGTTTCCTATCAAGAGGGTTCAGTGAGAACTTTTTCTTTTGCGACGATTTCGCGCTCGAAACAATGCAGTTTAATAAGCTGTGTAGTCACTTTATTACTTTTTCCGAGAAAACTGAGAGCTCTTCAAAGGGTTTGAAAACAATATCTGGTATAGAACAATATAATGATAACAAAATCGAAGGTTTGAAAGCTGTACATTTATTTGTGAAATAGAAAATAATGTACAAAGCTCTCAAATAATAACATAGCGAACCCATTTATTAAAACTTATTCTCATTACCCAATCACACAACCACCGTCGAAACCCTAATTTTTCATTCCACCACCACCACATCCCGCCACCCACAATAACCCTCTCCAGCTGGCCGCAAACAACGAAACACTTCTGGTCGGATCCTCGGCGCTCGCGCGCAATTTAATCGAGCGACAACGGCCAGCACACCGCGCGCCGGTAATCTGAAATTGCTTTTTCGCCGAACTTTATCTAAGCACGGGCGGGCCGGCTCGATGCAGCCGAACTTTTCGATGCGTGAAATTCGCGCCCGCTCGCGAAACACACAACTCGCGACAGTGATTAACGCGCCAGCTCGCTCCGGTAATCTGTTTCTCTGCATATACTGTCGCGCTACAGCGCGGTTAAGTTTGCATTGGGCTGGCCAAGGAATAGGGGGAACTTTTTGCTGGAGGAAGAAGTGGATTGCGCGATTCGGAGCTCGCTTTCGGGTGGGCTTTTGATGTGCTCGCGGGACTGGGAAAAATGGGAGTGAGGTACAGGTTGGCTGTGTGGTGTATGTTTGTTTTAAGGGGTAGTGTACACCTTACAGTTTAAAAATGAAAGGGAGCATTTAAATTTTGAATTTAAATGAAAATTTCTATATAAATGTGGGAAATTTAAAAAAATTTTAAGTAATTTTAAACGTATATTACGTTTTTCCAACGCGAACCCAGGTACTTTGTACTCCTCAGAAATCGTGAAGCAAACTACAACATTTTAATTTCATCATAAAAATTTAATACTGTGAGCAAATCACTAATGAAAACTTTACTCTAATATTGCAACAAGCATCAAATTTTAAAATTGATTAAAAATTTCCAGTATCTACACAAATATTTCGCTAAGTATACAGACTCAATTTCCGATCCCATAAAACAATCCTTATTCTAACACCGCCTAAGTTCCCTTTTTTCATCCATTTTATCCTTTACTCCCCAAAACAAAAAGCAAAAATTTCATCAAAAATCTCACTAGCGATTAACTTGAACGAATAAACAACCAATTTAATCCTCTCCATTATTTCCACCTCTAACTCGCGCCTCTGCCTCTTTTTAGTTTACCGAGGCGCACGCGGAAAGCGCGAATGGAGCTCGGGAGAAAAAGCGCGCGAGATTGCGCGCGCCTTTGTGCGCCCCGATGGATTTGCAGCGCGCAAAATTGGCTTCAGCTGTAATATCTTTTATTCCGAGCGCGCACTTCAGCCTGCCTCAGTCTTTTTTTTCTCGGTAATTGATCCCAGTCACTTTCAAAGTCTCAAAGCCCTTTGAATTCATTTATCAAGATCGAATTGCCGGCTTGTACTTTAAATATACGCGATTGTGTATCTGGAAATTAAACGGAACTAGCTGCGTGGCAGGCATCGATTTTATTTGCGCAGCCACTCTGATTTAGTTGCTAACTGAGCGCATTTTGCGTGGACTGAGAATCGGCCGTGTTAAAGCTGCTAGTTCGAGTGTAAACAGAGCTCCGGGGTTGTGTCCATGTTGTCGATTAAAAGGCCGATTAAATGGTTTCGATTTAAATAAACAGCAATTTTACAACTGTTACACTGTCAAACTATAAGTTCGGGTTTTAGTTATGATCCTGTAAAGGTATTTATAAATTTAATTTATTTTTTCTATGAAATGAAAAATGTTATGTTATTCAAACATAAAGTTGATTAAATTTTTAATTAATTAATTCGTACATTTTTCAAATAAAATTTTCTGTATGCATATAAAATTTTACATCATTTTTAATTAAAAATTTAAACATAATTGAAAAATAAAATCATATATAATTTTCTATAAAATTAATTTACGAAAATTGTAGAGAAAAATTCTGTGCTAACATTTTTTTCTGAAATCTCGGTTCTCTAGAAACATTTATTTTAATTGCAAACACTATTTTACAGAAAAATATTTTATATTTTTTTATTTTCCAGCTTCTTGAAATGAAAAATTGAAACGTAAAATTGATTAAATTTGAAATGAATAAATTCGTACCTTTTTAAACAGTATTTTTTGAGTACATGTAGAACTTTTTAAATTTTACTTTCTAATAAAAAAAACTTTAACCCAATTATAAAGTAAAACATCTACCTTTTCTATTAAATTTATTTACAAAAATTGTAAAGAAGTAATTCTGCGTTACCATCTTTTACAACCCGCTGAAAAAATCCATTCTATTTCCAAAATTCATTTCCACGCGGCAACGATATTTTTTTCACTACGAAAGACCCTTATCACAAACTCTGTCCCCTAGCAGAATGTACGCGTATTCCGAACCAATTACCAGAGCCATAAACATTAATTGATAGCTTGCATCAATTAAGATACGCGTAACCCATCCCCGTAGCCTATATACTATAGCCCCGACGAAACGTCCGTGTCCGCTCTAACGCGAAACCATAAAATTCCAAGCACCGAAACTACATCGACGGAATAATAGCCTTCAACGGGACAAGCCATCTCGAAATCGCAGGCGAGATTCCCACGAGCGCGCGCGCGCAGGCGGCCCTTTTTATCTCGGAAGTAAATCGCCCGTATATACATCCAGCTGTAGGTACTTTAACTGCCTCGGCCCGAAAACGCTTCCCTCTCCGGCTCGCGCGCGCAAAATACCGAAGGCGCATTAATAAATCGGGCGCAATCTCGTCGGCTTGATCGTCGAACGCGCGCGTTACACGTGGTATTACGTACACGAGGACGCTTCCGTCGTGCGCGCGCGCTCGGGCGCGAGTGGTAGGTCTAGTTAAAAATAGAAACTTGCCGAGCGTAAAATTTTTCATGCCAGATGTGCGCATAGATTTTAACTTCCTGTTTTGCTTTATTACTTTGAAGAATTAAATTGATAACGATGGATTTGAAATTTATTTCACTTGGTGATTTATTTTTATGATTTTATTTTTTTACCGTTCAAGTAACCTGATGTAAAACTATATTAGTACATTAGTAGAAAAAGATGGGCTTCGATAACTGTATAATTAATTCGCTATTAGAAATTTATTGCTCAACGAGCTACGCTTTACTATCCACTTTATTTAATACTCTCCACTTAGCAAACAAAAATTAACAAAAGCTCCCTTAAAGAGCCCATTTCTCACCCACCACGATCGAATCTTTATCAGCAAACAGCCCGATATTCACAAGCTTACTCCGGACAATATCCACTCATAACCTTCGGTCACTCGACATGCGCACGTTGGGTGCATTCCCTAAAGAAACACCCCACCCACGTATACAACGGAATATCATTAACCCCCGAAGCGATTGTATACTCTTCCACATATACACAGACGCAGGCGCTCGCATACACACACATGCACCGAGCCATAGGCGGCACAGTGAAAGCCAAGAGCTTATCCACTCTCGCGATCGTCGCCGGCCCCGCTTTGCTAATCGTCGATCGACTGCGGCTATTATTCCGAGATCGGAGGGACAGGAGGGGGCGGGAGGGGCGCGAAGAGCAAGCCCGTTACCGTAAATTCGCATTAAGGATTACACGGCGACGAGACGACGGGTCACAGAGGGCACTAGCGAAGATTCGGGTCAGATGGCCGCTGCGCTAATAAGCTCTTGTCCTATATTGCCGATGCTGGCTCTCGATCGCCCTTGATTTCTATCGGCAAGCGATGCAGGATATGCGAAATGGTGTTGTGGATGATGATCACAGAGATGGGCTTAAAAAGAGAGTTAAGAAGATTTTATATTAATCGCAGGATTTGTTAATGTTGATTAAGAGCTGTGAAGATGGGAGTAATGGTTTTTAAAAGAAAATTATTCATGAAGATATATTTTAAAAATTAAGGGGAGCGAGTTGTAATGAAGTACTATTAACTTTGAAGACAATTGACAAAAGATAAGTTTGAAAGAAAGGTAGTTTTGAAGTTTTGAAGATTCAGACGACACTTTTAAAGTTGGAATTGAATAATTCAAGGTGGCGGACCCGGGAGTCCCGAAAGTTGAAAAATTATTTAAATTAGATCTAGATCTTAATGAATATGCTTTCTAGTTTACTAATTACGAATATGAAGACATCATTTTAAAGTTCAAAATGATACAAACTAGTTTGGGGAGGAGTTTAAAAAGTTTCTTTGAGCTGAAGTAAATTAAGTGGTACACTTTTGTGTCTGTTAGATTATTGTCAACCCAGTACAAAATAAATAAATATATCCGAAAATTACAATTATTGTAAAGTGCTCAAAGCAAACAAACTGATTTATGTAAGGTTTGTTTGCGTGCTATTGATCTGATTAGTTGATTCACAGCTTCTTAAATTCATTGTTACCTTTTAAATAGATCAAAATATAATGATAATAATGAATCAGCTGAAAGTTTTGAGCATAAATGGGTTAATCTGAAGACTCTTTACTATTAGCTTAAACTGTCATTAATTATGAAAACAGGAATAAAAAGCATAATTTTAAATACAAAAATATTGCTTTTGGCTATATAAACAACTGCAAGAAATAATTATGAAAGAAGTGACTTCGGAAGTTAGGTTAGGTTTCATTTTGTAGTTTAAAAACTACTCTTTTAATTTACAATATTTTTATATATATATATAAGTTTCCCACCGTTTTGCTGGCTTGAAAGTATGGCAGAAGATCACAAAAAATTATACAAAATGAAACGTAACCCAACCTTCGAAGTAGCACCGATTTCAATTGATTTAGGTCACAGTTTATATATCGCTACTATCCAAAGGCACTACTTGATTCATTTTGCACAAATAATAAAGTGATATTTACATAACAACATTTCACTGACATCTAAAATTAAAAAAAAAACCTTTATTCTAAATTCCTAAGCATCATAATAAAGACACTTTTCATACCCACAATCCTCTCAACTCTACCTTTTCACCTTTTACATTTCCTCGCTGGAGAATCGCAATTTCTGCATCTCGCCCTCAGCCCCTGGCTAATAGGCTTAACCTGGACCATAGAAACAGGCACGCCGCATATACCTCGCGCTATATGACGCGCTCTGAGGGTGGTTCTGCTGCAGCGTCGCGAGACGGCAAGCTATACGTCGTATCTCAGCAAGATTACGTGTACATACGTGTTCAGGCTAAGCTTACGAGGGTAAGCGTCCGCCTTGCCTTGTACGCCCCGGCCAAGCGTGCACTCTCTTATGTGCGCATCGGAGAACTAGATGTGCGTGGGTGTGTGCGTGTGTGCGTATGTAAGCGTGTGCATGTGAAGGTGTGTGACTGATTAAGTATGTGTAAGTACGTACTCGAGCCGTTGGTTCTCTGTGTGAATGGGAATTTCGAATTGACCCTGATTGCTTTTTGCATGGCAAATAACTAAGCGACACTTGCGTTGTGGTGATGGTGGCGAAGAAAATTTTTCTGAAAAGAGGATAAATTTTTAAATATGCTGAATGATTCGTTAAAAAACGGATTGTTGAAATTACACTTTTTACTTCATGGTTCGTTGCATTGATGCTAAACTGGTTAAAAAGATGATGAAAAATAGAAACGCCAAATATTTTCTTTCCTGTAAACTTAACTACTTAGCTTTGCATGTGCGACAGAATCTCTATAAGAGGGAAAATATAATCTACTAAATTAATAAATTATGTTTGCTAATTAAGCGGATGAAATTAAATTAGCATTTTTCAGAGCGAAAGAACTGGATTACTTGACTTGCGGTATCGTCTTTCCCTATGTGCACTAATAAAGTATTACTTATGCAAGAAAAAACTAATCCATCCGTAAACTTTGTGAGTAACAACGATAATAAATATAAGAAAACATAATAATTCTCTATACACAATACTAGATCCGAATATTAAAAATTTTTAAATATATAAATAAAAATAGTATTCTTAAAAGTATTGAAAAATGAATATTTTAAGAGTAACAATTAAGAAACTTTAAAATAACAACTGTAATTATTTTGAAAGCAATATTGTATTATATATGCAAATTTCTTTTATGCTTTTAAAAATAATAAAAGAACGATTTAATATTAATATATTTACTACATATAGAATGGAATCAGAAATATTCAATCTATATATACCAATGATCGGATATACGATTGGATTTATAGAAATATTAAGTCGTTAAAATTAGATATGAAATAGTTCATCTATTAAAAACCTGTCTTGAATTAAAAGAAATTTATTAGTGCGATATTTTTTTCACCAAATTCTTATTAAAAAAGTTATAAAGTATTAAATAATAGTACATT
>JAPYZA010005867.1:0-15181 GCA_030522685.1 Eupelmus azureus | reverse complement strand
AGATAGTGTCATTCAGAAGTAACGAAAATAGAATTCTTGTATCAACTTTCTTCTACAAATAAGACACGGTATAGAACAATCGCCTTTTTCTCGCTATTAAATCAATCATTTAAGCATGAAAAAAGAGATGGTAATTTATACTTGCAACTAAAATAATTAATAAGGAGCTACTACCTGTTTTTGCCAAAATAAATGAAAGTGCTATAGTAGTTCGAGTAGGCCGCGACAACTGGGCCATGTCTGCACTCCAGAAACAGACGCGAACAAGAAATTCGGCAGCTTAATAGAGCGAGAACGTGAATTCCAAAAACCGCTGCCTCGTGGCTTGTAATATGAAAGGATCCACGAAGACGACGTCGATCATATTATATTTTCGGCTCGCCTTGCATGTCATAAAGTTTTTTCTTTTTTGAAGTAAAAGGATAATTAAGAAGTATAAAAGGATACTTTTTGGTTTATTTGGTTAGGAGTTGAACAATTGTGTGGATTGTGACACCGATTTCTCAGCTGTGTCCTAATTAATAAGCTGATATAGCTTATTCGTGGGCTAGGCATCAACGGGTATGTGTGAATGATGATGGTATCCGGAGAATTAGATTTTGATTGATGATATGTACAGTTTAATCAACTAAAGTGTAAGAAAAGTTTGAGGCTCATGTATTTATGTATTTATACTTCTTACAATTTATTCTAAAGGAAGTGTTAGAAATTATACAGAATAATTGATAGTTAATGTTTTAACATAAATAATGTTTTCATATATATATATATATATATATATATATATATATATATATATAATAAAATAATTATTTTTTTTTATCTGTTAGAAACCGTGTACTTTTAACTTACAATTAGTAGTCCAAAAAGAGTTTCTTCTATATAATGTTTTTGAAAAAATAAAAGAATCGAAATATAAATCTGCACTGAGAGAAATATTTAGTTGCCTCAAGATAGTAATCATTTCAATTGAAACGATTTCTTTATGTTAATTAAATATTCAATTGTGATATTGTGATTAAATATTTTATTAAGACAATTACATTTTTCTCTGAGTGTGAGCTTTACAATATTATGATTCTAAATTACCCTAAATTCAAATCTTATTATTTCATTTTTCTGAGTTCTGATGATTTTTTATTATTATCGAAGAAAAAATCCCATTTTTAAAACATATTCATATAAAGTTTTCAACTTTACTGAAATAGTATCTGAATATCAGTATAGAGAAAGTCTTAATTTTGTATTCATCATTGAAGGGTTTGTATTTATTATGTATTAAAATGTACGTATTCCTATATAAATCAATTTACTTAATATATTCACTGATTCTACATAATCAAATTCTAAAATTATCGACTATAAAAAGTTGGTTTCTCCAGAATAATTTTAAATGAGATTTGTAAGTGTATGTTCATGTCATTAGCATTTGTAATAAAAAATGTGTATAAGCTTTTGTATTGTTTATATTTGAAAATAAAATAATAATAATAATAATAATAATAATAATAATAATATAATAGTAATAATAAGAATTACTTGAAATTTATTTGCAATTGCTTATGAAATTACAAATGTGATTTTAATATTTACATACTCAATCCTATAATAAAATAATAATTTTAAAATATTTATAATTACTTATCATTTATTTTTAGAGCTGCTGTACATTTGTTTTGATATTCCTCTTAAAATAGCTTCTACCTAAAAATAAAACTTTTTTTTTCCTTAATTTAAGTGAAAGCGAATATAATAATCTTTATGTAAAATTTAAGAAATATTATACCCCTTTTTTAAAATATAATTTTTAAATATAATGTATTCGTTATCAACGTTTAAGCAATTTTATATCAAACGGCTTTTTAATACATTTACATTCATTTTACAATGACATCCATAACGATTTAGTGTGTAGATTTTATATAATGAAAGTATTTCGCTTCGTATCAGACAACTTTACAATTTTCTTTATCTCAATATTTTTTCAAAAATCAATATTTCTATTTTTACATTTTTTAATCACCTCAATTACATTCCTTTTTATAAAATAAAGTTTCATATTGATCATCTAGTTTTACTCAGAAAAAATACAATAAAAATACAATACAATTTATTATTGATACAAGAATACTTGAAAGTACTTACCTTTTTCGCATAATCCAACACTCAAAATAAGAAAAAATCTAATTGTATATTTAACCCGTGTATACGGGTATGTACTTAAACATCAATTAAAAAGCTAAACAGACTCACAGATCCAAAACCCCCAAGATCCCAAAACGAAAGATACCAATGTATTTCCAAAAAATTACCCAACTCCCAAGCTCCTAGTGTCGTTACACTTAACACCTCCAGCTAACCGTAGTATTTTACCATTCTAAAAGCCGGCCTCCGATCGATTGGGCAAGAATCATTGTCTCGAGCAATAATCGAGGGAGTCGCGCTTTATCGTGGCGGTCTACTTGTCGCCGCTGCTCGGCGTGTGTCGAATCACGCTCCTATTTTTGTCTCTCTGTACTTGCTACAGAACTTCACGGGCTAGCCCCACAAGCGCGAGAGTCTGGATTTATATATGTATATATAAGGCTTGGTTAATTGGGTGGCGCAAGGGTGCAACGAACTTGTTTGTGCGTCATTGTTGGGTATTTGTATGGATTTGTAAGTGGAAATAAGGGGACGGAATTTTTTAATTTTATAAAATCGAGTAGCAAAGAGTGTAATAATGAAAGTTTGGTTTGAGATTGTTTACTAGAGATGAGGTCTGAGGGTTCACTGGCTTTTGAGAGAAACCACTTTAAAATGAGTAATTTTTCACCAATTTTAAGTGATTTTTTTACAGTTTCAAGTTTAAATAGTTTATTTTCTACAGATTTTTTTTACCAAACAAATATTATTAACTGTGAAACGTAGAAACGACCTAATTATGTAAACTAATTTCGCTAATTAATAATTTAAAAGCATATAGTGATAATCTATTTTTCTGAGCGTGCTTGAGCCTTGCGACAAATCACACCGGCCGATCGTTCACACTTAGTGTATTGCCAAAGTCGCTCGTGTTTCTTTTTTCTTCGACTCCAAGCTCGTTCGGTTTCGTGGACATTTTCGCAGCCTTGATTTGATACACCTGCGGTAAATCGTGCCGACTTGCACGTAGGGTCAGCGACAAGTCGATGAACCCTTTTTACGAAATCTCCGATAAAAATAGCGCGTTCGTTATAACAAAGTCTGTCTCTCGAATCAGACTTTTCATTAAAAACAGCCTTTCATATCGTCACCTTTAACATCGCTCTTCCCAATAACTCTCCATCTCTCCCACCCAAAAATCTCCATAATTCTCATAAATCCTCATTCCCAGATCCGAAACCCAAGCGTCCCTATTCCACCTCGCCGTCGCGCATAAAAACCATCCATATAATCCCATACAACGCGCGGCTTGTCTCTCCGCATCGGCAACCTAGATACACACAAGTACGCCTCCGTCTATCCATCATCCGATCAAAAAGTCGCGCTCCCCCCTCTCTCAATATATATCGGCATTCTTCAATCGCTACCCGCGCGTTCCACTCTTATACATATACCCATACCATTCGCGCGCTCGCGAGAAAGTGAGGCATATTCTCCGGACACACGCGCTCGACAAGCCGCACACACACACACATACAGTCTCGGCTGGCGGGCAAGTTCAAGGAACAATGGGCCGCCGTGAGTCGCACGAGTCACGATCCGTAATGCACGATTTTGCGCCGAGAACCTATAGCTAAGTGTGTGTGTACACTTACTCAGCAGACAGCCGAGCGCGCGGCGCGCGCGTGTGTATAGTGACGGCGCAGAGCGGCGCGTGTGCCACTGACCTAGAGACACACTTAGCCGCTCACGTAGGTGCCAAGCGCAGCAATAGTGCCGGCGTGTGTGTAAGGAGATAGCGCGGCTCGCTGTACACGGCCCTACACTACTGCAAGAGCCGAGCGCCTCGAACTTGACACGGAAACTCTTTTCTCTCTGCGCGAGCTGTAGCCAGGAGAGTGTGTGGGTATGGATGTGGTTTTGAGAGGGGGAGGGGGGAGAGTTTGGACGCTGCTTAGACGCGGGATGGATGGATGGATGGATTGTGTGTCCTAGAGGCTTTTCTCACGCGGGATGGGTAATGAGCTTCGCGCTGTGGGACGAGAGAGATGGATGTGGGCATTAAGGTTGGCTTCGTTTTTCTTCGTTGGGATTTTCTTTTTATTCGTTGAGCTGATGGCCCCTTTAATTGCGGGGCTTGGGTATTCAAATTGTACGGTACGAAAAATGGTGTTAATGCCGGGAGGCTGGATGGATCGAAGTGACACGGGAGATGCGTGGTATAAGAGAGATGAGTGCGTTTTTGAGTGAGTTGAGTTTGGGTTTGTGATGGGGAGTATGAGAGTTTTTTGCTGGATGAAACGGTGTTGAGTACATTGGTGGTCTTTTGAGCTGAAATGAGGAATCCATGGATTTCTTGGAATTTTAATTTATTTTATGTTATTTAATAAAGTTTAGATAAGGCGGCTTAGTGAATGTCAAATAAGTTAATTTACAACTTTAATAAATTCGTTTATGTAAATTAAATGTTAAAGATAACAGCTACTAGTTATACTTGTCAAAATAATACGCGTTACTGATAAAATAACTAAAATACATATACTTATTCAAAATGCAATTCATATATTCACTTCCTCACATAAATAAACACCAAAAATATAAACAGCTAATTATAATAACGACCCGTGCATAATAAATAATTCAAACTGCATCAATAAAAACACAACCCCCACCAAAATTAATTCCTCAACCAAACCACAATCTAAAATGCAACAACCTACCGATTAATTCGCACATATACACACGCCTCGCCGGCTAATTATGCCCAAACACTCGCTCTTACCTCCGTACGCCTAAAATATAAAAACGAAAGGAAAACCCGTTCCGCTCGGCCCGCTGCCCCATAAACCAGCATCACGCAAACCAAAAGCCCCCACCAGATCGAAAATCTCGAAAAAGGCATAGAACCAGCCTCTGCCATCTACACAAGCGACACTTTCGGCCCGAAAATTAATAGCCCGTTGCTTCTACGCAGAAAACGAGAAAAAAAGCAGCCGTAAACTCCGTTACGCACACGTCCTTTCCTCTCTCTCTCTTTTAAACGGTATATATCCCCGCGTCTTCGCACTTTCATCTACGTAAAAAAAAGCCAAAGAGCTCCCTTGTCGTATCCTAAAAAAAAACAGTGACCACACACAAACACACAGATACATAACTATTTATAACCGGCTGTAAGCCAGGCTTGAGGAGGACGCGATTCAGAACGGAACTGCCTCCTGCGGAACGAAAGTGCGCGCTTGGTCGCGCTCGCGCGGAGGCATAAGCGCAGGAGATTTTTCGGTTTTGCGCTATTTACCATTCGTGGCAAGAAAGCAAGAGTCTAGGCGCCGCCGCTCGGTCTGCTGTATAGGCGCTGAGCATGTAGCCTTCTTTCTCTGGCGCGGCGCGCGAGTTCTTTTCTTTTTCTCTTCTCTCTTTCTCTGCGCCTTTCCTTTCTTTCCTCGTGTGTAATGGCAAGAGGCGCCGTTTGATTTTTATCTGGGGGGTCCGGCCGATCGGAGTGAACGGGACGAAAGACTTTCCATTTTTATGGGATGCGTCTGCTGTTGGGATGGTTATGGGTGTTGGGTGTTGGGTAAAGGATGGTTTGAGGTTTTGGTGAGGGTGATGGAAATTTGAGTTTGGGGGAATGGAGGTGGAAGATTTGAAAATGGTTGGTTTTGGGTTTGGTAGCGCTTTCTCTGTGGGGACGATTTCAATGTTAGGCGACTGGGATATTAAGTAGCTGGATCTAATAGAAAATTTGCTAAGTCCTAACTAAGCTTGATTGTGGACAACTAACAATCAGAATTGTAGAATCTTCTACCCTGGTACCATCAACTAGCAAGCACTACTCATACATATGCCATTAAAACCAAAAATTAAAAAAAAAAAATCCACATACTATTCCCCAAACTCGACTCCAACCATCATGCTCATTCACCCCCAACAAAACGATCCCGCAACAATTCGCATTACATCGTATTACCAGCTTCCGCCAGTCTTTATTTATAGCACACCAATCCCCTACCTCTCCGCGAAATAAAAGAAAAAAAACTCCTCGTAACACTCTCCTGTCTCTCACGCACTTCCTTACACCGCTCGACTCGCGGAACCATAACGCTTCCGAGAACGCTTCTTTATTTCCTCCCCCGCAAACTCGCCTCCGATGAATAATTCAGCCCGCAGACGCCTGCGGGATATATATCCCATCGAGGAGCCTTCTCCGTACAAAGAGCTGCTGTAAGTCATAGGTATATATACACTCGGAGAACGAATTCCAAGCGGTCGCGTCCCGTTTCCCAAGTGGGTCGCGCTCGCGCGGTATCGAGATGGAGAGTGAGAGATGCTGCAAGCGCGAGCGAGCTTGGGTATATATGGTTCCTCGAGGCGAGATGCGATGAGGATGTGTGTAATGATGATTCGATTGGGGACCACCGGTGATGGTTTTGAGGAAGGTTTGGAGAGGTGGGTTATGATTGAGGGAGCAGGTGAAGATGCGCGGATGAGATCGGTATGGGATTGTGGTGTGGGGAGGGGAGGCTTTTTGCTTGAGGGGATAAGTGTGAGAGGAGGATTTTTTCGGCTTGTTTCACTTTCTTGTGGAGAGAGATGATGAGGTAGTTCTGTGGTGGTTTGGGAGCTGTGTTTGTATGTAGGGGAATATGGTGATTGAGATGTGGATGAAATTCGATCTTTAATGACAGAAGATACTTCTTCTTTTATTTAGGTCTAACTAGGTTTAAATAGGCTAGCTAATTAAATTGATTTAAATAGTTAGTTCATATAGTTGCAATTTAAATTATTATTAAAATTAGTTGTTTTCAAAGTAGCTATTAACATTATTCCTATACTAATACAAAATTTATTCCTGTGTAAATACTTAATTAAAAATTTTAACCGCAATCATTATTGAAACCTATTCCTACCTCAACCTTCCGCAAATCTACAAAAAATAGAAAGATAAATACAAACTATTCTGTTCAAAATTGAAGCTACTCATACAAAAAATCGGTATCCGTCCATTCGCAGGACTAATCGAACGTCTACAAAAATACTCAAAAACCTTCAAAACCTAAAGAGCTTTAGTAGTCCAACACACGGCATCTGGACGAACGAGCAAGTTGCAAGTATAATAACACACTCTACCTAACCATAGCATTTAACTCTCCATAACGTAACATACTACCCACCATCAGAGACGTGCATAGCCTCACGAAAGCATCGTTAGAGGCGTGTGTCATATATCCAGCCGCACAGAGCGGATTCGTCCAGGTTATACCTAACTTTGCTTGAACGCGCCCGCGTTCGAAAAGTACCTTTCCGAACGTGCCCATTAGCCGCTGAGTCACCAGGACCTGAAAACGACTCGGTTATTAACTGCGCAGACTGCATTGGCGCACTGTTGCGCGTAATCGTCGGAGCTTTCTCGGCTCTTCGCGCAAATCTAGAGCATAAGTCAGCTGGTTTCCGGAAATAAACCGATCAAATACAGTCGAAGATATACATTTCCAGTAGTTAAGGTAGTGTGTCTATATTACAATCTCTGAATCAATATACGTACACCGTATACATCTAGCCCAAAAACAGGCCGATAAAATCTTTTTTCCTCGAGCATTACAAGCCCGAATCGTGTCAAAGTCCAGAAGAGCGCTCGCGCGTCCTCAGGAGTTGTAAACTCGGCGTACAAAGTCACTTCCCCTTCCAGGTGCGCTCGTGACGTCCGCGTCCTCGTTTTCTGCTCTCGTCCTGCGCGACGCGCGCTGCTCGAATAAAAGAAAGACCGGCGGCTGCTGTTGCTGTTGCAGTTGCTGGCTGTCTCTGCGTTTACGTGTGTGTGTGCGTGTTTTTGGTTTTTTGGGATGACTGTTTTAATTTGTCTTTTTTGGGTTTTTGAGAGATTGAACGTTTTTATTGTATAGAGGCGCACGTGGGATTGTAGGATGTGAGATGGAATGCGAGGATTAAATAATTTGTTTAAGGACTAAATATGAATATAAACATAGTCATAACTTTAAGTTATACTCAAAGTTAAACAGTTATTCAAAAAAGTTAGGAACTGGATCAGAAGTAGATTTATCATCTCCTAATCTCATTATTAATTTTATTATATATAAATTCTATTTAAAATCAAACCCTCAATCCTTCCAAAAACAATGTAAACTCATTTTCAAAAAAATAAAAAAAATGGACTTAACCAGTTATCTTTGACAAGCCACAAACATATACACACAGACAAGCGATGCATATCGTGACTAAGCCGAGGTAGCACATGTATACACCATATATACTTGCAGCACGGAAGCGCAATGATAATAAGGCACGTGTGGCACCCTTACCGCAATTCCCGCGCGCACCGGAGTCATGTAGTGAATGAAATGGCTTTTTTCGGGAGCGCACGCGGTTTACAGCAAGAGCAAGGAAAAGAGAGAATGATTTCGAGGGTAATGGGTGTAGATACGAGAAAGAGCAATTAGAAGCGACGCGAGAGATGTGTAAAGGAGTTGGAAAATGCTAGTATCTGGACGCGTTTGACAGAGCGAGATGATATATGGCGATTTGAGGCGCGAGTCGTTTTTAATTTTAGGAAGGTTTTTTTCGGGTTCTGAGAATCGCTACTTTCACGCTTTAATTGCTCTTGGGATAGATCGTTTGCGCTTGGTTTCTTTGAATCATGGATAGTTTGGGCTCTTCTAAGCTTATGAGTGTTGAGATGCTGAAAAGTACGCGTTTGCTTAGGTTTGCCTGTCATTATGATACTTTATGGAACTCAGAAGATGATTTATATTTTTGCCGATTCATGGTTCCTATACATACTCTCCAAAACACTATTAATGAAAGAAGGCAAATTCTTAATCTGAAGAATAAATATTCATTTATAATACAGGCATGTGCGATGGGTTAAGATGCTTTCTTGATATTTTTGCAGTTAAGTCGATACTTAAACTGTTTTGTATGAAAGTCAGCATTAACGGTCCGAAAATAAAAAAGGCTCATAGCCCATTTAAATCGCACTATAATCGCATAAGTATAATGCATATTAATATAAATAAATTAATTATTATCGAAATTTAAAATTAAAATCAAAATTCAGAGAGCAACAATATTCATTAAAAAAGTTTTCTTGAAACGCGATAAGAATCTCATCAAACCAAATTTCCCCCATAAACCATCAACCCTCGAAAAAGCACTACAAACTCCCGAACCTACCAAACATCCCACCAGCAATGGAACACACTCACAATCGCAACAAACACAGTGTATAAATCCACTCTCCCAACCTCCCAGCAATCACCCATATGCATATACGAAGCCTCCTCGTACGGAAGCCCAATAATAATAAGAAGACCGCGCGCACGTGCATGCACACAGACACACACACAGCTGTGACGTGGCACCCTTACCGCGATTCTCCGCTGCACACACGAGGAAGGCGCAGCCTGCAGCGTCGTCCTCATTCTGCCTGCGTGCAGTGGAAGCTTTTGTGCTGTCGATGCCATTTTTTTTTGGGCTTTTATGTCGCGCGAACCTGCTGGCTTTTTGCTCGCTCGCTAAGGCCAATTAAATTGGTGGGAGGGGGGAACGGGTTATGCGGTGTGTGTGTGTACGGGATTCTCGAGAGAAAGAGAAATTTGGATTGCAGATGCGCGGGGTGTCAGGTGCAGGACTCGTGGGACCGGCAGTGTAAGAGGGGAAGGGGAAGCTTGAATGGGTTGTGGTTTCAATGGTTACTTTCTTTCGGCGTATGATGGGTTTTAAATTGGGAGGTGGATTGCAGTTTGGGGAGCATTGGATGTTTTTCGCGGGAGAGCGGGTTTTATGTGTGTCGAGAGATTTTTTTTTAAGCGGGAAAGTGATTGTTTGGAAAATTTTGATTTGATGCGTATTTTGTAGGTTGAATGCATGGATATGGTCTGAATTGAAGTTGCTAAAAATAAATGAAATATTTTTTACTTTTAGAAATATTCGAATATAATTTTGGTTAATATAACATTTTTGGACTTATTACTTATCATATATTATTTTGGTACCATTTCGAGGTCTATATTAAGCTACAAATTTCCGGTACTGTATACTGTTAGAAGCCCTGAATTTTGGCTTTTGTACCGCTTTACCATATATTTTTGAGCCTATCGGTTCATTAGCTTATAACAAACCGATCATAATGTACTTTTTAACAGTGGCCCCACAGCCATTATAGATTACTTTGGTTAAAAAAATTAATAAACATTCTTATATCTTTAAAATATTAGTAATAATGTTTTTAAAAATTAATGATACGCATAAAGTCTGTCTAATAACTATTTATTATGTATATTATTTTAGATAATCGATATTGTCTGTAGTGATACTCTCAAGAAGTATTTTAAGACCGATCTGGTATAAATTGATAAACTGATTAACTTCAAAAAATTGTATTAAATCAGTGAAAAAGCCAAAATTGAAGCTTGTACTCGAAGCATAATATAGACCACTCAAATGTTTTAAAATGATATGAAATACATAAGTGGTAAGTAGAAAACTTTATATTAATAAAAATTATATATAACTATTTTTAAAACTAAAGAATATTTTATTTATTTTTAGAGAGTTAAATTCAAACTGGGTGCCTTAAGTAATAAATAAAAATATTTTTAAACATATGATCACCTGTATATCAACGTAAATCAACTATTTGAATGAGAATTAAAAAATATATACGAATATGTAAACGGTATAAAGTAAAAGTTTCTTGACTAAAAATTAGGTCAGGTCTACTAGAGCTCGGTTATTTTGGCATCAAAAACTGGCACTACTTTTCCGAATCGGGTCGTTTTTACTTTCTCTTTATGCGTATACTAAATTAATGAGCCTCTTTTAAAATGAAAAAAAAAACATTTTACTTTAATCCTGTGTTCCATGAATATTTTTATATACTTAATAATTCCAGACTTCGACAATAACAATAAATTTTGAAACGTAAGTTTACAATATTATAATCATTATACAACTTAAAATTACACTTCATGACATGTTTAATTCTCTTCTACGAAAATTTATTTGATTTACTTGCGCATGGTTTCACTGAATCGCTTATAATCAAATTTTAACATTTCCGCGAACCTAATCAGGAACCGTTCAACCCAAACTCTACTGAATACTTCTATTCAAAGCATACGCATATTCTCCAAAAATTATAGCGTATAAAATCAACCGTAAATACTAAGTAAACCCATTCCAACATACATCATCAAATACCAGCCCGTAATCGCTTCCTTTTGCAGCAGCATCAAGCGCACAATACAATGTATACACACGAACAAACCCGTTTTGAAACCACAGGTTTTCTAATCGTCATTAAAAAAGCTTAGGGCTGTGCGCGCGCCCGGCATTTTATGATCTAGGACACACGCACACGCCGAGCTGTGACACTTTTGTATAGTGGCCAGCGCAGGGTTCGTCCACTTATACTTCTCCACTTGGACATTTTGGTCAAGTCACGGCTCTGCGTGTGTTGCCAGGCGAAAGTGGTTCTCTCGAGGATGTAGGAACTGCCGCTCTACGCTGCGCGATTGTCTTATGGCCGTTTTGTACGTTGAGGGAATATTTTTCTTTCTAAAGAGGATCGCTCGTGGCCGAAACTGCGTGCGGAGATTGGAATACGGCTTGAATTTGGGATGTGGTGTGTTCCGTTTAAATGCAAAAAGTTTTTTGGGTTTTTGGTATAGGGGAATGGTTTGGTTGTAAATTATTTTAATGAAGTAAGAGTATGTTGCTTTAATACTTTTGGATTCTTGAGTTGTGCTGTGGGTTCACTTTGTTGAATAAACTCTCAAAGTCTATGCGATTTAAATTAAATAATCTAGTGATACTTATATTTATTGTATTTGATGATTTAATCAGAACTGTTTACGTTGCATTATCTAATTAATTAATAATATAGCATCATTATTTTAAATGTAATTAAAAATGTAAAACACGTTTCTATTAATACAGTCTATATCTTCGTATAGTATTAATTAAAACTTTTACTTTTAGTTTACTTTCAGATCGAAAAACTCTTCTTCTAACAATACAAAAACAAACATTTTCAAAATCACAATAATGACAAACCTAAAATGCCCGCACAACCTATACACATTATTACACCTCGCATAACCCAATCGCCAAAGCATAATTCCAGAAAAACGTCCAATTTATTACCAAGAATTTCGCCACACCGGCGCACTAACCAGCCAGAAAAACCAATCTCCACAACCCAAAATCAGCGGCGCGCTGTCTTAATCCACCAGGCGCATAATTAATCCCGACCGAGACCGATTAAAAAAAAAAGACACACAATCTCAATCCTTGAAAACGGCGCATTATCACACCATAGCCGCGCTGCAGTTTCGCCATCGGCCGTCGCGCGCGAGCCTATCTACGTCGAAATCGATCGGTCAACGACCAGCGTCAAAAACGAAAGGTTTAAGGGGGGCCTCGCGCAAAAAAAGGAGCAACAAACGGCCGCGATTACCCAACGAGTTGTAAAAAAAAAGGAACGAAAGAATTCCCCATCTATGCGCGATTACGCGGAGATGCTGTCGGCGGCGCGAGCGCGAGCGCGGAAATGCGATTACGAAAGGATAAATCCAATTACTCGCGGCGCAATGCATATGGATATGTACGCGCGCATCGCGCGGATCGAAACTAGGTACGTTGTTGCGTATTAGCCACGCGTTGGAGGCGCGGGTGGAGGGGAGGTTTCTTGCGGTTGGCGTTTAGGTTTGTTTGCGTTTGGGTGGTGAATGGGTTTGCGTGGATGGATTTTGAATAATGGATTTTTGGGGTGTATAGATTACAATTGGAGATTAAATATTTGATAATTGATGCAATAATTTACATGACGGTTAGTTAAAATTTGGACACTGTTATATTGATGTTGGCCAAAGGAAATATGGTTTGGAATGTTTCGAAATTATATAACTTTATTGGACGATTTTGGATATTCCTAAATTTTAATCAATCCCATTGAAGGATTTCAAAAACATTCTAAAAGATATTTCCTTCGTCCAGTGGCGTTGAAGTAATCGGTAGTATAAAACGATCGGTTTGCGTTCTTTAGTCGCAATGCCAACTCCAATTGTTCAAAGTCTCAAGAATAAAGTCAAAGGACGCGTAATAACTATTCGTTTACAAGAATAGATTTAATAACTTCTCAACTAGCAACAATAAACACACTTCCGTCCTCCAAAAAATATATTTATCCTCTAACATCAGCCATTAATCCATACCAGTACATAAACATACTTACGTAATTTTCTCCACAAAAACAAAAACAGCCATCCATTTCCCACACCATCAGCATACCCAAGAATTTCACCACGGTATATCCCACACCAAAACCATCCCAACGCATATTACACTACGCCAAAAATATCCTTACGGCACATCGCGTAAAAGCCAGAGTCATCGACCTCGAAAGAAAAACACACATACACACGCTGCCGCTATTATTGCGAAAAATTCGCCTCGTGATTCATTTAACGGCTCGCGCTTGTATATACGTCGTTATATAAAAGAGCGTCGTGTGCGCGCCTGGCCGCCCATCTTTTCGCGCGCTCCGCGGAGCCTTCCTTTTTTTTCGCGCGCGGAAATCGCGAGTGGAACGTTACACGAGCGCACGCGGTAGCAATAAAGCATTTGCCTCTTTTACGAGCCGCGCGCGAGCGCCCGAGCTTTTCCGCGATGCGTATTACTGTAATTAGGGGAATAACGAGATAATAAAGTTTTGCGAGGAAAATGGGTCAGGCGCGCGAGGAGGTATATATATAACGATTGTTTTGCGCTGTGTGCTGGGTTTGCTGGAATTATCGGTTATGTTGATGGTTTAATTGGGTATTTGTTGGGACTTTAGTGAGGAATGAAGAGTGGGATGTTTCGTTTTTAGAGCGATAACGAGGCTACGTAGATGCATTTGAAAATAATTATTTACACTTGACTCGTTGCAATAAAAATACCGATCACTGTGCAAACGCCGCTTAAACATTCCCAAAGCCAACCTGCTCAAACCGATCCCCGTCTCAAAGCCAGCCGTCTCTCACGGTCCCCCGAGCCTCCCAATACCAAAGCCGCAATAAAACCGTCCAACCTGCAGAATCTCGAAAAAAATCATATTTCTCAAGTATAATACACTAGCCGCGCAATAAGCAAGGAAAATCGTTAAAAAGTGCGTGAAGGTCTCGACCCTCGCGAGAGCAGCTCTGCATCCTCCATCACAGCTCCTCCTCGGCTCGTAATAAAACCAACATCGTATTTTTTTCGACCCTCCACTCTCTCTCTCCCTGCGGTCCACCTGACCATAGGCGCGGGGGGAAAGACGCGCACAGTGGCATAATCGGCGTGCGGCCGGCGGTGTACACCGCAGAGGGGCCTCGATTTACGAGATTTACGAGAGTGATGTGCGAAGCGCTGCTGTACTTGTCGGCGGGGTTGCTGGATTGGGCAAAGTGTAGAGGAGGGGAGGGGGGAAGCTTGGCGGGGGTCCTGCTTTTGCGAGAGTGAAGATGTAATTGAAACGAGCGCGGCGCTGTGGCCGGCTACCTTTTCCGGAAAGTTGTAAATTTTTGGCCAGCCGCGAGATAAGAGCTTGGCAAGGTCAGTGAGATCGGTAATGGGGAGCTACCGTGAGATGGGAGAAAACTTGGGTGATGGATGGAGGAAAGTGAGATGGAGGTGGTTTTTGAGATGGGGAGGGTAGTTTGGACCTAGTGACATAGAGGCTAGTGGAGTTTTCGGTTGGGAAGTGGGAGAAGATTGTTGTTGCAAGGAGAGTTTTAATTTTTAATGGAATTCGGTGATTTAAGTCAAGATGATTTTTTTTGGAGAGCATTAATGCATTTAACTTTGGGAGAAATTACTGTCTTAGGTGTGTAAGAGAAATCAGTATTTGCTGAATTTAAATTAAGAATATGTTAAAGTTAATATCAATATGTATGGTTGAGTAAACGAAAGAGAATAGTTACATTACTTCCAATTTATATAATATGTTAAAATCAAGGTCTTTCAACTAACATAATGCCATTTAATATGATCGATTTGTAAATGAATATCTAAGAAT